>JBBMOJ010000098.1:0-106502 GCA_038090695.1 Sclerotinia spermophila
CTAGTCTAAACCACCTCGAGAGATCTCTAGACACTTCCACGTGACCTTAGAGGCAGCTCCCGTAACACATCGATACCTTGTCAAAATACCACCCCTATTCTAAAAACACTATAACTCTATATAACTATTATATATCCTGTAACGAATTATACTATTAAAATCACTATATTTTATTTATTTTATTTTTCAATTATAATTTTCAATAAGATTTATAATAGAAATTCCTTTCAAATATATATATAGAAATAAAAGAAAACAATAAAATTCTAAGCTATTTTTATAATCTTGTAAAACTAATTTATATAATAAATTATCTTAAAAATCTCTTTTTTAATTTTTAATTATATTTTACTACAATATAGTAATCAATATTATATATAAAAGTTTACTATTATTTATATTATAAGATTCATTAAAAAAAGTGACGAATTGCTGAGGCCCTCTTATTGTAGATAAGGGGGTGAATAAATATGAACCCCCGATTAGTCAATTTGATATCCCATAGTAGTTTTGATGAGTTCGGTTAAGTTATTATATTGACAACAAGTATTCATTAAAGACAAGCCCCTCGTATTCATGGGTTTATAAACTATAATTTAACACATATTAAACATGTGTAGCTAATAACATATCATGTTTGTTATGAGCTCAGTGTTGATATATCTTGCCTCTTTAAAAAAGGGGTTTGACAATAGTTATATTGGTATATACTATGGAGGGAGCCTCAGGAGCGTACCACTTCGAGATGAAAAATGCGTAATGCGCCACAAGCGCCACACTTCATGCTCATCATTGCTTTATTGACATTTGACATGTGAATCAAGTTAAAAAATGCCTAGGCAGGCTCGCAGGAATCGTCCAATTTCCCAACAGACAGCTCATCTTTGACAATATTCACAGATGCTGAGCTATTTGATCCTCCTCGACATATTCTGTTGAGTTATTTACCTTAAGACATCCCTCCATGATCTCCCAGACGAACCTTCATTATTTTCTTTCTATACCAGTATCCTACCAGGTGTTTGATACTCCAAATCCACCATGATTAACAATTCGTGGGCTGAATACGTCTTTATACGGATTTGTATCTTTGCGCTGCAGAGTATACCACTGATTAGTTTAGCATATTGTTTCAGTCTCAGATTTACTACTCTCTTCACGAGTTATGATTTTTACAGAGTCTCGCGCGGTTTAGAAATTGTATTCCTGGCCGAATCTTTCTTCTTCCTCTTTTGCTTCCTGCCTTATCGCATCTGGCTTCAACAAGAAGCTATACATCCACCAGCACCTTCGCGAGAAGAGAGAGCGGTATTATATCAGAGATGTTCGGATAATATTACGGATCCAGAGGCGTATTTGCAGAAGTGGTTTCTGGGTGCGGATATTAGGGATATTAGGAGGGAGAATGTAAAGGAATTCTTTCTTTGGGCTTTCTTTAATCGTGGTGGACCGCCCGGGGATGATGATGAGGAATTGGAAGAATACATTGCGGTTCTGGAGAGGCAACTGGGGAGAGAGATACCGGAGGGAAGGGGAAATGCAAAGTGTTTGAGATTGACATTGGATGAGGTTGTTATGTCGCATAGGAGTTTGATTTGGTATTTTGTCAGTATTCTTGCTCCTCATTTGCCGTTGATAGAAGGAGCTAATGTCAATTACCACAGTGTGTTGGATTTGTTGACTTCTTAACGTTCTGTTCTCTGCTCTACCATGGCTTCAACTTTTATCGCACAAATCTCAAACAATCCCTTAGCATCATTCCTATTCGCCCGCACAGTCTATTTACTACGCATCATTCGCCTGCCCAGCATATATCTTACTGGCATCGACCGCACACTTCGAAAACCAAACTTCCAGTCGTTTTCATTCATGGCATCGGCATCGGTCTATATCCCTATACCCAGTTCCTTAACGAACTCAATGCCTCCACCGGCACGCCCGATGATCACATTGGCATTATTGCTCTCGAAATAATGAACATTAGTTTCCGTCTCACTCATTCTGCGCTCTCGCGCGAGGAAACCGCTCTCGAAATATTTCAAATAATCAGTCAACATTTCGGACCAGATCAAAAATTCGTCCTTGTCTCTCATTCGTACGGCACGGTCGTGACTACGCACCTCTTGCAATCCCCCATCTTATTCCCGCACATCGGCCCAATTGTTCTTATCGATCCTGTCTCTATCTGCTTACATTTACCTTCTGTCGCGTTCAATTTCACACGTCGAATCCCAAAAGATGCGAATGAATACCAATTACACTATTTTGCAAGCATGGATCCAGGAGTTAGTCATACGCTGGGAAGGAAATTCTTCTGGAATGAAAATGTACTATGGAAAGAAGATTTCGAGGGAAGGAAAGTCACGGCAAGTTTGGCGGGAAGGGATTTGATTGTGGACACGGAGGCAGTGGGAAGGTATTTAAGTTGTGGAAATTTATCCGGTAAATCGACTCCGAGCTTGAGGGCTACGAATGGAAATGCGAATGGGACAGTCAAGAGTACATCAAATGTGATTGCGCCGTTAATAGATATTGACGAGTCAGAAGCTAGAGAAGACGAAAGACTTGTGGATGTAGCTAGTATTCAAGGAGACGAAGTGGATATAGAGGATGAAGATGAGTGGAAGTATAGGGAGTGGAAGGGGGTAGGGACGGAGGTTTTATGGTTTGGGGCGTTGGATCATGCGCAGGTTTTTGACACGATGGCGACGAGAAGGAGGGTCATTGATGTTGTGAGAAAATATTGCGAGGACGACTAGGCGGGTATTAGGGGTAGCGGGGTGCGAGAAAAAATCTGTGTGATTCGAAGAGGTTTAAGGACTAGATATAGATTAGATTCGATTAGACATCGAAGACTTAGACAGAATGCTTTGTAACGTAGTGGAATGGAACAAGAAGTGTAACAATTGACTGTAGACCTTGATAGACCTTTGATTCTCATTTGATAGTATCAAGGATAAGAATGATAATCCAAATATGAATGAGAATTGGTGACGCTATGAATTATTCCGATCTATCTGTTTAGTTCATCTGTTGTGTTTTCATCTATAAGTAGCACGCAACGAACGAAATGAACCGCACATCAAAATTGATTAGAAATGTGTAAAAACTCGAAAAATAAAACTTTTGGACGGAAGATTAAATTCCAAGTTTTTGTTTTTGCTCGAAGCCAATTCGTTGTTCAATACTTGGCTTTGTTATTAAAATATGTAGCATTTCGAGGTCCGAATCCGAATGTAAAAATTTGAAAAACTTTTTTATCTGTCAAACGGTATGGGTTCACGGCTTCAATAGGGAAACCTTTAGGGCATGCGATTTATTTCTTTTGTGTTGTGTTAACCTTATGAGTGGACAGAAAACTTTTCGAATCTTACCTCACTAATGAATGGTTAGCTTCCACCTTTTTGGAGAATCGAATACTGCGCATAATCATAAAACGTATTGGTGAGGTTATATTCTGAAGAACTTGATTCTAGTTTGATATCTTTATTTGGGGTCGATTTGCATAGTCGAGAATACGCAGAGCGATGGAATCTAGAACACTTACCCCTTTTCTGTAACCTATGCTTATTTTAGCTTCCCCGCATTATCTATTGGCAATGTATCACCGGCGACACCGGCAACGCTACAGTATTTCTGCGAAGTGCTAGGTCTATACTGATAAGAAAGGCTAGAACGCGGGATGTAGGATAGTGGGTCCAGCTGAAAGGTTCGGAGCTGAATAGTGGCGTGCGCGCGTGCTGTGTTTACGTCTGGGGGATAAGGGGCTAGAAGTCAATCGATTTTACAGAGGGTTAGGCATTCGAGTTTGTTCGCGACGGGTGGTTTGTGGCGGCGTAGAACTGGATGGGTTGTAAACGGGGGGCTTGAAGACCAATGCGCCATGGTGGGAATGGCACGCGATGGGAATGAAGATAAATAGTAGATTCCCACCATCCTCGATGTGGATGATGAGTCTGTATCGGTGACTTGCTCAAACATGTCGTTTCTAAGTGAAAGCAATCTTCCAGACTCCTGAATCAAACCCGCCCGAAAGCGCATCATAATCTGCTCCGATGGGACCTGGCAATCCGCTGTCTCTGGCAAGGAGAACTCTCCATCCAATGTAACACGTCTCTGTCGCGCCATCAACAGCGTCGGTCGAGATCTCAATGATGGCGGAACGTGGCAGCAGGTAGTTTGGTATGACTCTGGAGTCGGGACTACATCCACGGGAGACTTGCTGATCCGCAACAGGTTCCGGAAGATGGGACTGAAGGGCATTTGGTTTGGGATATAAAAGCTCATGGCGAATGGGCCCCGGAAGATTCAATGGAAGAAGAGGTAGTGGGAGTCTTTGATACTGTCGGGGCCTTAGGGTTGCCAGAAGTGCTTGGAATGGAATTGCCCAAATGGAACACAATTGGTGCTAAGCCTGAATGGCACAATGTTGAACTTTAAGCTAGTAAGTTCTTCTACTCATAGCGCTATATTGATTAAGAAACTGATTCATATCCAGACATCAAGCACGCATTCCAAGCCCTAGCCCTTGATGAACACCGCGAAGCATTCACACCTACTCTTTACTACGTCAAGACGCCAGAGGATTACAAAGACGTTGAAATAGAAGCAGAACGAACTCTGTCTGATGATGCAAATACAAAGTGGTATGATATGATTTGCAGCCCTGAGCCTAACTTCGAAGAACTAAGAGCTCTGGCCAAGACTAGAGATGAAGCTACCGAAAAGTTTGTCAAGATGGAAGAAAACAACAAGAGAGTACTGGAGCAAGTTTGGTTTCCTGGCTACCACATACACATTGGTGGAGGATCAAGTGATACGTTGTTGAACAAGGACAATATGGAAGAAATGTCCAACATTACATTAGCATGGATGCTAGACCAAATCGCAAAATACGTGTCGATTGACGAGGAAACCATAAAACAAGATGGATATGACCGCCAAGGAAATTCGCGCGGCTAAACAACGAGCGCAAGATTCATCTAGACCGCGAAAAGGAGCGCGCGAAGGAAGGTTGGGGTCAATGGATATGGCGAAATGGCAAATGGGTAGCTTCCAAAGTGGCTCACCCTCTCACTGATGAGAAGTACATCCATCATGAGGATCGACGGCACGCGTGGGGTACTGGGGATCTGAACGATAGTTTCACGACTATGTATAAAGCTAACGGCTCGAAACCACGCACGCCAGGCCGCTATGCGCTTGATAAGGCTGGCAAAAAGCTGGGCGAAACACATGAATATATTCACCCGACTACGGGATTCAGAGTTCAACAGCTCGACAGGAAAGCGGAAGAGGTGAGAAAACAGAAGGATCATAAGGATCATGAGAACTGGGAGAAACTGAGATACAGACCAATTGGGCTAGAAGGTAACAACTATAAATACCAGAAAAAAATAGATGAGCATGGGAAGATGACGGGATATGAGTATGTTTTCAAGTACAAAGATGGTTCGGAGACGCTGGACGAATGGCGTTTGGGTGGGGTAGACTGCTATGAGAGGCTGGCTATTGAAGGCGCGGATGCGTATGATTATGTTGATGAGTTGGATCGAAGCTTGGGAACGGGTATCAAGACTGTTCGTGTTGAATTCTGGGGCGATAAAGCATCGTCGTTTCAGGCCGTCTCTGACTAATGAAAGCATAAGGTCGGGCTATGTTTTGGGTTGGAAATCGCTTGGTTTGTGTAAACTATACATAATCCCGAAGTAGTACATAATTAGATTGAGTGGCAACCACAATAATCATTTTTCATCTTTTCAATTTATCGATATCTCACAGAATTGCATTGTCGACGTCGAACCAGGTTGGAGATATGTAGCACTGTCATATGTGGGAGAATGCCCAATGCTGAAGCTTACTTGGTCAAATGAAAGCGCTATATACAGCAAGGGCTTTCTTATTTTTGGGATATATTCCATTCCTCAAACTATTCAAGACGTCATGCCTGTCATCAAGTAACGACAACAAAGAAGAGACAATTCAAGTTAAAATGCCAACTTAATTACAATACTATGCAATTTAGAACACTTCTACCTCTATAACGAACACTAAACGCAACTGTGTACTTGAAGCCGTTTCGCTGCCTTGTGGAATGCATGGCATCTTTGCAGCTCCTCCAAATATATATAATAAGCAGACATATAACCTTCAACAAACTGAATAACGCTTGCATCAGTCATTCCGGCGCCATTGACTTGCCACAGGTCGTGCTACAGCTCTATTCTCCACCTTTAAAAGTTAGCAAGCTCTTCTGCATCGAGGTGAACCAAAGAGTCCGAGTTGTCTGGGTTGATGAACATTTTGTTATACCGACGGAGGTTAGTATTGCTCATTTCAAGGTGGCAAAGGGGGTGATTATGAAGTGTATATGTCGGGAATCTCGCATATCACTCGACATCGTCGTCTGAGGCTCTTTCTGCGCACTTTCCCATCTTTGCTCGAGTTCATCTCTTCTAACGATTTGAATCCTACACACCATCCTTGAAAGATAACAACATGCAATACATTATCTTTATTCTGAATAGTGACCTTCCAGTCTTCTGGAACTGGCTCTCTTTTACCCTGAGATCTGCTCTCGTCTAGTGCCGGAATCTTGAGAATATTGGTAGTGAGTGACTGGAAACAATTGGCCACAAGCGCTTCATCGTGTATTTTTTGGTTGTCCCTGTACTTGGAGTAATCCGTCATCCTAACTTTAGTTTTCGATCTTGACTAAAATCTCACGATCATGATAAAAAACGCCGAGGGTACAAACAATGACTCTGAAGTGGTGCTCGCGTTCCAGGGCTAACGCAATCTAACTGACATAAGTTGATCTGCCACTAACCTGGAAGCCGGAAAATGCAAGGAGAAATGGCCGGCTGAATTTTGTGTGCTGATGCTGCCACTTCTCATGATGAGCTCGAGTTTGAGGGACAACGAAACTCAATATCTCCTGAATGATCTTGCTTGGAATACTGGCAGGGGCAATCAACAGTGGATTTTTGATGAAGTTCGGATTGTTAGACGTCTTACTCGACTTGAAGGGTAAACACTTGGTTAGCCACTTAGCAACAATGTTTGTCACGAGAGAATGTCTTCCAATGAGGCACAACGTCAAGACAATGACGGAGTTTCTTTTCCCCGTCGAATCTGTGAACGGCAGTTACAATTGGCATGGTCTTCGGAGTTGGATTTGGCCGGTACCCTTGCAAAGGACTAGGGGCCCTTGGCATTCTCCAGGTCAAGTCTTACATCAAGTCATTCTTTCCTCAATGGATACAGTATAAGTCAAATCGGAAGAAATGTAATCTTCAGTAGTATGCAATTACATTTCTGATTGCCCGTTGTTCTTGCAGTGCAGCTACAATGCCTCCATCTTCTACCAACACGTTGAATGAATACGACATCGCGTCCATCCCAGCTGATGGCATCGGACCTGAAGTCATCGATGCAGGTATTCAAGCTCTCAATGTTCTCGCAAAGACGATGGGAACGTTCAAGCTCAATTTCACACATTTTGATTGGAGCTCGGAAATGTACAAGAAGACGGGAAAATATATTCCTGAAAATGGCCTGGAAGAGCTGAGGAAGCATGATGCCATACTTTTTGGTGCGGTTGGTGCTCCAGGTAAAGGAAATAGAACGCTACGTCCTCGAGGCACTAGCACTAATCACTATCAGATGTCCCTGATCACATCTCCCTCTGGGGTCTCAGACTAGCCATCTGTCAATCTTTTCAGCAGTACGCAAATGTTAGGCCGACCAAGGTTTTCCGCGGGACCAGGTCTCCTCTACGGGACTGCAAGCTCCTAGATTGGGTTATCGTTCGCGAAAAAAGTGAGGGCGAGTACGCTGGACAGGGCGGTCGTTCGCACCGTGGTGAGGCATGGGAGACTGCAACTGAAGTAGCAATCTTTACTCGGCACGCTGTTACTAGGATTCTTCGTTTTGCATATGAGACTGCGCAACAACGGCCGCGGAAGATACTGACTGTGGTAACTAAGAGTAATGCGCAACGTAATGGCATGTTGCTTTGGGATGAGGTGGCGAAAGAAGTCGCGAAAGACTTCCCAGACGTAAAGATGGACTTCATGCTTGTAGACGCAATGACCTGCAGGATGGTGTTAAAACCGGAGTCTTTGGATACAATTGTTGCAACAAACTTGGTGAGGACTATCAACACCAGAGAGCCTGCAAGTTTGGGAATTATCAAGCTGATACTTTGTAGCACGCTGACTTTCTTTCTGATCTTGCCGCTGCTCTCGCAGGCTCCATCGGTATTGCTCCGACATCGAATCTGGATCCTAGTAGGAAGAATCCTAGTATGTTTGAGCCTATCCATGGCTCTGCATTCGACATCACTGGAATGGGAATCTCGAACCCTGTCGCAACGTTCTGGACTGCTGCAGAGATGCTGAATTGGCTCGGTGAGAAGGAAGCGAGTCAGGTTCTTCCAGAATGTGTTGAAAGGGTGTGCGAAAAGGTACGTTTTATATCATTCAAATGGCTAGTAAAGAGATTAACAATTTCAGGGCATCGTGACTAAAGATCTTGGAGGAAACGCAAATACGGCAGAGGTGACCTATGCGGTTTGTGCCGAGATCCAGAACTTCTTCAACGGAAAGAATCCTGCATAAACATTCTGCCACGTTGTTACCTTTACATGACCTTCGGTTCCATCTTGACAGTATATTTTGTACTTTTAGAATGATTCAGTAGACTATCTGGGTTGCTAATCAACGCAATCGAAAAACGTGCTTGGGTCTGTTGTTCCCGGAGCAAAATTTGAAAAATCTATCGCAATGAATACGTCAAACAATTCTCCTTGATAAAGCCGTAGCTGATCCAGTTCCTTTTCTGGATTCTTGCTGAAGTGGCTTTTTGTGAGGAATTTCAAGACTTGCTGCATGCTGAATGGTCGTGGAAATGATATAGGAGTTTGCTGTATACGCCTTGGTGATTCACTATTACTATTATTAGGCCTACTAACAATATTTGCAAGGGTCGGAAGTGCATTATGACAAGCTTCGTCATGAGTAGAAACGCGATGAGTATATTTAGTTGATGTTTCGTCCCTATATTGCTGCCCAGCTGCGTGCTGTGAACCTGAATTGAGCGGTGGTTGCCCTGACCCATTAGACCTGACAGCTCTTAAGCTGATGGCTAATTTTCATGATTGGCCGAAACTGGAGTTTGATTCCTGAGGACCGAAAATATAAAATGGGAGAAAGGTGCTCTGAGAATGAGATCCCATAGAATTCGTAGTACCTTGTATAGTAAATTCTGGAGACGAATACGGAGACTGCACAACATATCGTTCTCCGGTATTGTTGTTCGGAGATTAGTCACTTCTGTAGAGATAAAATCCTCCTATCTTAGCTTTTCTGGTCTTGTCCGTCCTCTTTAGCTCCTCTCTAATCCAGATCTCACGATTTACATCGCACACTTAGTCTTAACACTCACATTTTCCAAGTAATTTTACATGGGACTGGGCGGCAGGTCCCTAAGAATTGTCCAAATCGTCTTCGCCTTCGCGCCAGGTTTCATATTTATTTGGTTCAATCAAGCTGGCCTTGGCCCTTTGACAACACTCCACTGTTGGCAGATGAGTTACCGTACAGTCAACACGACCAACCCACGGGAATTCCACAACTCAATAAACAGCGGCGCCGTTACTGCGTCTTTCCAAATTGGAGCTTTGATGAATGCCCTATCATGCATCTCTTTAGGAGAGTTCTGGGTGAATGAAGGACGATTTTCCTCGCTGCTCTCCTGAACCTCTTTGGCCAAGTTTGGCAAGTAGCGTCGTACAACCTGATCCAGTTGGTTGTCAGTCTTAGGCACGGGAGTTGGAGAGATTGGCGTAATGATACTGGTTTGGCTAGTAGAATGTTCACCCGTAGCTCACCGAGAGCGAGAAATTGTCATTGCAGACATCTTTTCATGTCTCGACGATGCTCTGTGCAACTCGGTAGACTTCGCGTTCTATCACCTCCCAACCTCGGATTGCAGTGGAGGTTGCCCCTAGCAATCATTTCTCTGTCGTAAAATTCTTTCTCCCCAAATCCTCTAGGTGGTCAATTCGGGGAAGAAAAACAAGAGAGGCCACCGAAAATTCAGTAGTGCTTAAATAACTTATAGTCGACGATGAAAGCATTCGCTTCGAACTCGTACAGATCAAGTTGTTGCTTGGATTTGCAACAGAAAACAGCACGTTGCTCATGCAGGTTTGTTTCCAAGAACGACAAAAAGAGGCTGCTTTACCGGTTTGGCCTGTGCATATTCCTACAATTCGTACAGCAGATGTGTGAAGGCAACCTCTTTTCAGTCTACACATCGACTATCTTCCAGCAAATCAGCTTGTCTAAGATCCTGGCTGCTTGTGCCCTTACCAGAAGATTCCTTTGTTGCTTCATCGCTTTCATTACCATTGAACAGTGGAGACGCCGCGCAGTGTTCATCATCAGCAGCGCCGGTATGTCAATGTGCATGCTCGTTTTGAGTATCAGCACTAGCTTCCCCTCCCCCAACAAGAGTGCCTCCGTTGCTTCGGAATTCTTCATTTCCTATTCAAACTCTTCTATCCCATTGGATTTATGGGTGCCAGCTTCCTCCCTTACAGCGAAATTGCTCCAGTCCGGCTTGGAGTGGTGATGAACTCGGTGTCGACTGCGAACCATCGACTATGGAACTTTGTTGTGTTTATGGTACACCGGTAGCCATCGATATCATAGGATGCCGCTACTACATCATGTACACTACTATCTCGGGGCTTATTCCCATCGCAGGTTTACCAATTGACCTATAGTTATATTAACTAGTAAGTTTTAATAAATTCGCAGAATCAAGTCAAGTAGCACAATTGTGTTACTAATCAAATATCTCTATTCTTAATACTCCCTAGTGGCTACTTGTACACTTCTCCCTTAGCGGCCGAGCCCCGCATCCACCCCCATTTCGTCATTGGTTGCTGGGGTACAGGTACAATACCAGCCAAGTATCTAGAATTGGAAAGTTGTTAACAAATAATAAGGCTCTACGATAGACAATTCAGTATCACGATCACGAGGTCCAACTGTTAACTACTACTTCAAGCTTTTTGTTTCTTTTATTCCATTTTTGTTTTGCTATAGCAACCAGCTTCACGAACAAATTCTACTCCTATAACTTCCCTCGGAAACTTACAACCTTTCACGAAAACATACACGCACCCATCCCATAGAAACATTAGAATCGAATCCTACTTCCCAAGTACGCATAAGCCTCACTACATTCGCCAAAATGTCTGAACAAAACCAAGAACCCCTCGTCGATCGAACTCCAGTCGTAAGACCGGCACAACACGAACGTCAAAAGAGTTTAGAGAAGCTGTATGCTGATAGACCTACGGCTCATGAATTGAAGGAGAGACATATATTATTGGATACAGATGCTGCACCGTATGTTTTCTTCTTTCTATACTATCTATTATCCCTATAGTCTACCATTCTGCTATCGTGTTCTGGCAGTTCGTTCTTCAATGCTAATTGCGGGGTAAACAAAATAGTGGCATTCAAAGTGCTCAACATGCACTCGAACAACAAAGAATTTCGGATAGCTTGAAGAAGAGTTTGGAACATCGTCCTACTAAAGAGGATTTGGTTGAACGTATGTATTTTTTCTATCGCAGCTTTAGTACATTTAATTTCGATCGAAATAAAAACTAATAGGAAAAATCAGGCAATATCCTCTCCTCCACATCCGCTGCCCCAGGTATCCAAGCACAACAAAAAGCATTGGAGAAACATATGCGTGCGGATACTTTGAATGAGAAATTAAGTCATCGTCCGCAACCGGAAGAATTGGTAAATAAGGGTGTTTTGAAGGAGGACCCTACGAGTCCAATTGAGGGTGATAGAGAGAGTGCCGAGAAGAGATACGAGGAAGCTATTGAGGAGGAATATGCTAAGAGAGAAGGGGGTGCTTAGATCTACGACGTAATTGTTGTGAATGGGCTGAAGGGAGTTTTTGATTTACAAGTGCGAGGGAGTTGTGATTTGGCCTGCATGCGATGTGATTGCGAGAATGCGAGAAGAGGAATACAAACGACGAATATGAAAATGGGAATAGGAATCGGAGTGTGATTAAGTATGAGCTGAAACGTGGCTAGTATTTACGATTTGATGGCAAGAAAAAATAAATTATATCGCAATGCTTCATCTTGTCTCTTCGACCCTGTGTTCTGTCTGGCCTCTTCATTTGAGGGTCTTCTTTCTATACTAGTGGGTTAGTCTGACCTGTGGTTTAACCCCAAAAATAAAACAGGGGCTTCCAAATATCCTATAAAACACGGGTTCGGGAGCTAGTCCTTAGTCTGGAAGTCGCAACCCAAATCATGGCCTACATTTTGATGCATATCTACGATACTCCCCTCATCCTGAGTCTTTCAATTATTCTCCATCCGGTCTTGAATTTTGAGTCAAGCTAAATATGTATGTATAAATACTATACTAGCGATCAACAATCACCTGGACTAGCTCATTTCTTGTGGATTTGAGTTTTATATCATTAGCTAGCGAGAAAGGGGAGATTACCATGATGTCATTAATCAGTGGATTTAGTTGTAGATAGATTGTCCTAACTACTGATATCATCGGATAGGTACCACGGTACCTATCATACGTACTTCATAGTAGACATTTCACCTCGATGACGACGCTTGCTAGTCATTTCAATCAAAAAGGCATAATTATTATTGGTAGATCAGTAATGCACAACGAATATTATTGGATATTTGAAATCTATGCAAAAAGAATATGCTTTGTCCGTCCTAAAAGCCCATCAAATGAACTCCCCCAAATGCCAAACCCCATAATAACCCATCATTGCTCTATTGTAATACAACTGTCTCAGAAGCACAACTTTCGCTGTTTAGGATCACTAGGAGCATTTCCTTTATCCTTTGATTTCTCTCCTGCCTTTAACTTTCTTGAATTACCCGTTTGAGATTTGAGGCCACTTCCGGATGCAGGTGATGTTTCAGACACCGCGGACGTCTCTTGAACTACATCTCTAATTGTCTGTCTCGAAAGACAAAGATCAATATGCTCATTAAATTCCCTTTCATTGGTTGCTTGCGGCCGCTGACAAACAGGACAGTCCCACCATTCCTCTTCGGCCACAGCTCCGTCCTTCGGTTTAGGATTCGGCACAATTTCTTTTCCGTGATGCCGCCGTGGATCGTTTTCTTCGAGTTGACTTAGACTTTCCATTTCCTTGAATTCTTCTACTCGTTCTTGACGCTCTGCATCTTCGAAGAGGAGTTCTTCGGGCCAAACTTCCCATCGCTCCTCCGAGTCATTGTCTTGAAGATCCGATGCTTTTCTTTTTATTACAGAGGAAGATTTGCGTTCATTTTCGCCAAAATCATTCTCCCGTGAGTCTTGTTTTCTAAACCCGAAAAAGGCCATTGTGTCGGGCCTTTTCATGCTGACTAAATTTGTACACCGGATTCCCATTAGTCGTAGTGTCATACCCGGGATCTCTGCCTCTAGTTTCTCAAGCATAGGAAGAGAATAATTGTACAGATCGTCAGCTGAGAAAACAGCCTTCGGTGGAGCTACCTGTCTTGTAAGCACCTCATAAGTATTTAGTTTCACTTTGAGAACTAGAGTTCGCCCCTTGAACTGTGTTCGTTGCATATCTCTTTCCAACTCCTCAGCTGTATGTCGAAGCTTGCTTCGGAGTTCTGTAGCATCATTCATGTCATTAAATGTCCTTTCTGTGCCAACACTCTTGCGGGTATACTCCTCAGCCGGTTTGACGTCTGTTCTCCCGAGTCCAAGATAGCATTGCATTAGGAAAATAAACGCCTTTTCTCCAAACAATTTGGGTAAATATTGTCGTACATTATGGATATCTCCACATGTATCGACACCTATGGCACCCAGTTCCCTTTCGAATACCCGTCCGATTCCGTTGACTTTACGAGTTGGAATGTCTCGCATGAATTTCATGATCTCAACTCGATTATTTGCAACACGATATTGACCATTAGGCTTATTATAATTCGAGCAGATCTTAGCCTAATCATATCTGGTCAGTATATTAAAATTTAAAATCGTTCTCGAATTCTCCAGTCTTGCAGACTGCACATACTATCTTAGCATTGGCTGCAATTCCAGCAGATATGGTTATCTTTGTTTTTTCATGAACCTCCCTCCTTAACTGTTCAACAGCAGCCTCGGGATCGATATCATTCTTTTGACAATATTCCGTAATGTTGAGATATGCCTCATCAATACTAGCACTTTCAAACCTCGGATCATAGTCTACCAAGATTTCCCGAACTTCTTGTGCCTTCGCAGTATATTTATCGAAATTCAGAGGAACTTGAACTAGCTGTGGGCACAACTTCTTCGCTATGAACCCCGCCATTGCACTCCTAACCCCAAAACGTCGTGCATGGTAATTGCATGTTGTAACAACTCCTTTCCCGACGGAAAATGGAACATTCTTCAATTCCGGACGGTCAAGCTCCTCTACCGCAGCGTAAAAAGCATCGCAATCAATATGTACAATTGTTTGAGTCAAGTCTCTCGTGAATTCGAGCTCTGCAATTGCAGTGTCTGCTCGTCGACGGTCGTGAGCTAAATCGAGCTTCTCCAGTTCAGCCTTCTTTCCTAGAATTCGGTCAATCTTTACTGTCAAGGTCTTATCTCTTTCCTCCTCATGGTTGAAATATTTGGATCCCTTTGAAGCATTGTAAATAATCTCGGAAATCTGGTGATAAAGTCAGAAAGACCAAAGACATGTTTCGTTCGCCACATACCTTTGACTGGTCTACAGAATCCTGTCCAGATTTTGTAAGAGACGGGCCTAGCAAAGAATATTTGAGAGACTTGTGCTCATTGTCGTCCCTTTCTGGAGTTGTTTCCGATGCCATGTCTCAATGTCCATGCTCGACTCGTGGCTAATGTAAGGAACGCGAGAGGCATTATTGTTTGACGCGCTGTCACGCTTTTCAATTAGGCTTTTATTATGTAAGCGATTCTTAGATACACTTCCAAAAAAATACTAATAACATGCAGATATCCATGATGCTAGAAAGTCCTTCAAGCACTACTACTCTTGTATAAATCAGGAGATGACAAATTCTAGAGTTTTTAAAGGTGTGCAATAGGTATCAAAAACCAAGTTCATCGTCAAATGGTTGTGAACGGACTCGGCTAAACTTACTCCGACGTAAGGTCATGCAATCGATAAAAAAAAGTTAAGCATGTTAACGAATAAATGAATAGTACCACAATCCAGTAGCAACCATGAGTATGCATAGAGTAGCCCGCGCTGTGGCTTCAAAGGAAGCGTGCGCTGGAGTGCTACGTAGGAGTGTCCCGAGAGGAAGATTTTTATGCTCGAACGCACCTGTTCAAGGGCTCGGAGCAAGAAACGCGATCCTCGGTGCTCGATTGGGAGGAAAGAGACATTTCTCTCAATCACCAATCATTAGAGCTGGTGTTGCCCAAGCTGTGCTAGAAAAGGCTGCTGCAGATCCATCAGCCCTCACCCAAGAAGCAATTGTCGACAATCTGAATGCCGCAGAGAGAGATCGCCTGAGAAGGGTCAGAAATATTGGTATTGCAGCACATATTGACAGTGGCAAAACGACCGCCACAGAACGAGTTCTCTTTTATACTGGACGAATTAATGCTATCCACGAAGTTCGAGGAAAGGATGCAGTCGGCGCAAAGATGGATTCTATGGAATTGGAGAGGGAGAAGGGTATTACAATTCAGTCTGCCGCTACTTTCTGCGACTGGTTAAAGGTTGAGAATGGGAAGGAGGAGAAATACCACATAAATTTGATCGATACCCCCGGACATATTGATTTTACAATTGAGGTCGAGAGAGCTTTGCGAGTACTCGATGGAGCTGTCATGATTCTTTGCGCTGTTAGTGGAGTTCAAAGTCAAACGATTACAGTGGACAGACAAATGCGAAGATATAATGTTCCTCGTATCAGTTTCATCAACAAGATGGATAGAATGGGTGCCAATCCTTTCAAAGCAGTCGAGCAGATCAATCAAAAATTACGAATTCCAGCGGCAGCACTTCAAGTCCCAATTGGTTCAGAAGACAGCTTTAACGGGGTCGTTGATTTGATTAGGATGAAGGCCATCTACAACGATGGACCCAAGGGAGAAATCATCAGAGAGACTGATGAAATCCCAGAGGAACTCAAGCAATTGTGCGAAGAGAAGAGAGCTTTGTTGATTGAAACATTGGCTGATGTCGATGACGAAATTGCTGAGATTTTCTTGGATGAGAAGACTCCATCTATCGAGCAGATGAAGGCTGCCATCAGACGGGCAACCATCAATTTAAAGTTCACCCCTGTCTTAATGGGAAGTGCTTTGGCCGACAAGTCAGTGCAGCCCATGCTTGATGCAGTCTGTGATTACCTACCAAATCCTGCTGAAGTCGAGAATTTGGCGCTTGACAAGCGAAGAGCTGAAGCGCCCGTGAAGCTTGTCTCTTACAATGAATTACCATTCGTCGGGTTGGCCTTCAAGCTTGAAGAAAGCAATTACGGTCAATTAACCTATATCCGGGTTTACCAAGGATCTTTAAGAAAGGGCATGAACGTATTCAACGCTAGAACCGATAAGAGAGTCAAGATCCCCAGAATTGTACGAATGCATTCTAATGAGATGGAGGAAGTTCCTGAGATTGGTGCCGGAGAAATCTGTGCTGTGTTTGGAGTTGATTGCGCTTCTGGAGATACTTTTACCGACGGTGGCTTACCATACTCTATGTCTTCTATGTTCGTCCCAGATCCTGTCATTTCTTTGTCCATCAAGCCAAAGACAACCAAAGATGGGTCCAACTTCAGTAAGGCCATGAACAGATTCCAACGTGAAGATCCAACATTCCGTGTACACGTCGATGCCGAAAGTCAGGAAACCATTATATCCGGCATGGGAGAACTGCATCTTGATATTTACGTGGAGAGAATGCGAAGAGAGTACAAGGTCGAAGTTGAAACCGGTAAACCTCAAGTTGCTTACAGAGAGACAATCACTGAACATGTGGTATTCGATCACACTCTCAAGAAACAAACTGGAGGTGCTGGTGATTACGCTCGTGTCGTTGGTTTCATGGAACCTATCGAGCCTGGACCAAACGGTTATGCTCCATCCACTTTCAAGGAAGAAGTTACTGGAGGTTCTATTTCTGACAAATTCTTGTTCGCTTGCGAAAAGGGATTTCTCGCCTCTTGCGAAAAAGGTCCTCTTCTCGGTCACCCCGTTCTCGGTACCCATATGGTTGTAAATGATGGTGCAACCCACATGACAGATTCTTCTGAAATGGCTTTCAAGAATGCCACTCAACAAGCTTTCCGAAAAGCCTTCAAGGAAGCCAAACCACAAGTCCTTGAGCCTCTGATGAAGACTACCATTACCGCACCCAACGAATTTCAAGGTAACATTGTTGGTTTGTTGAATAAGAGAAACGCTATTATCAGTGATACAGAGATTGGACCAGAAGATTTCACTCTTACTGCGGATTGTAGTTTAAATGCTATGTTCGGATTTAGTTCGCAATTGAGAGCGGCTACGCAAGGAAAGGGAGAGTTTGGTATGGAGTTCAGTCATTATGCTCCTGCGCCAGGACAGTTACAGTAAGTATTTTCCTGTCTTTTCCACCATTACTTTAATGCACCACATGCTAATGCATCTTCCAGAAAAGAGCTCATTGCCAATTACGAAAAGGCACAAGCCGATAGACACAAGAAGTGAAGTTGATGACTGAGGATGTTTTGGAGGACTAAAAGCATTCTTTCAGTCTCGAAAGATGTCTTGATAAGTAACGAGATAAATCCCCCCGAAAATATAATGGGGCACAAAGATCTTTTAGCACAGTTCGACGGCGAATGGAATGCAATGTACAGATATACGGACACGAGGGGCGTACAAAATAGAAGTTTCATTGAGTGCATGGTCTGGATTGGGGGAATAATGCTTTGGACGAATGGATAGGTATTTGACTGATTAGTGTATGGATGGCCTGACTAAATACATGGGCATAAACAAGATACGTATACTGTATATTACAATAGCGAATAGATGAATAAAGACCTCTCGACTTTATGATTGGAACACATGGTACATGTGCAATCTCAATTAGAACTAATACTCGAATGTGGCTCCTCAAACGAAGACTCATGGCAAAGGGATTCTCAATTAACTCGCCAAGGCCTTTTCGGTCCATTCCCATAATTCTTTTGCCAGCTTTGAATCCTTGGCGGTGGCATCCAAAGTTGAATTGCTTTCAAACCCCACCGGCATGTAATATGCGCCGTTCGTCAGCTCTTCCTGCTTTGCTCCCGCAGCAGCCCAAGTCTGATTCATAATACCTTGCTCAACCGTTATTGTTTGGCCTATTGAAGTCACATAGACAAACCATTTATGCCAAAAAGATAATTTCGAGACCAGTCCGGTGTTTATGACACCTGGATGAATTGCTACCGATGTTATTTGCGGATAACGACGAGCAAGCTCTGCTACATACAGAATGTTGGCCACTTTGCTTTGTCCGTAGCGGCTCCACGTCCCAAAGGGCAAATCCTCTTGGGTTGTTTTCAATTTGTCGAAGACGATGCCTTGACTTGGATGAAACTTCCACCCCAATGAAGTATTCAGTACAATACGTACATCGGAGCCGGGAAGCTTAGCAGTGCTGAGCATGATTGGCAGTAAATGATGGAGGACTGCAGCATTGCCGAGTTGATTCGTTGCAAACTGGATTTCGTACCCGTCTTTACTAAGAGCAGCAGGGACGGACATAATACCTGCATTGCCCATGAAAATATCAAGACGATCATGCTTGAACATTTTGATGCCGGCGGCGATCGATGAGAGTGAAGAGAGATCAATGGACAGAAAGGTTAGATCCGCTGACGGGATATCCTTCTTGGTGGACTCTATGAGGGCTGACGCTGCGTTATCATTACGCCCCGTGAAGTAAATGTGTCTTGGGTTGTGTTTCGCAAAAACTTTGACTGTATTACTTCCGAGTCCTGCCGTGCCTTTGGTTATCATTAGCTTTTGTGAATAACTATGATCAGAATAGCTCTCGTGGTCCCCACCTCCAGTAACCAAGATAATCTTTCCCGTTAGAGCAGGTATGTCTCTCTCCGGCCTGAAATTTATATCTGTGATGCCGCCCATAGCAGCGATTTGATCAAGAAATAAGGCAGGTCAAGTTGAACTTAGTAGCAATAGAATTCGGAAAGAAGGAGTCAGAGGCTTGAACTTGGCTGGAATAGGGTTTTAGTGCAACTCGCACGGAATAATCAAAGATGATTGTAAAATAGATAGGCACAATAAGATCAAGAGAACATGAATGATTCTGTGCATGAAAACGGATTCATACTTATACATTTTGAACCCAAATCACGGAATACCCTGAGCATAGCATCACTACTGCTATCTGCTTACAAGTTAGTTTCCCAAACAATACTAGTAGACCATAGCTAAGTCGTCTACTCTGGCTACATAGGAAGCCATTGGACAAAGAAAAACCATAGAGGAGAAAAGTTGTTATATCGGAATCAAGATTGACATATCGTTTCCAAGGCATTGTGAAAGGATGGGATCCGTGAAATGTAGCGGCTCATTCGGTGGCTCGTGTGCATGAATTCGTTTAAGGCTAGACTCCTTTTAGGTGAATTTGTGTAAGCAGGATGCATTAACCAATCAAGAGCTTACTTTTCACCCACCAGCTCTCCTCGGGATAATGCTCCCTCCCTTTTCCGAGACGACACAATAACTCCCTTTGAAGATGTCACATTTGTTGGTGTAAACCTCTCTTTCTTTTTGGCGTAAGAGCTGTAAGCAGATTCCAGAAAAATCACTCTATACTTCACTTGGCTGAACTTAGATCAAATAGAGACAATGAATACTACCCAGAACCTCCCATTTATGATAGAGCCAATGAATCAACTGGCCGAGGTAGTTACAATCTCGTCGTTTTTACCACCACCCGAAAGTTTGAAAATACTGATTGCTATAGGCTAAGCAGGACAGGGATGATTGGACGGGTACAACAGACGCAAGGGAAAGAAGAAAGCGACAAAACCGTTTGAATATTAGAGCATTCAGTAAGTGACCCACCGGATACATTTTGTACTTTGCGTGCGTAAAGCAACAAAAAATCTCCATACCCGCAGAAGTCTCGGATCATTTCTCCCTGTCCAACTCCCAGTTCTAGTAACATTCGAATCATATCAAAGAAGAGCCTTCGTTGCCGTTCGATCTTGGCCATTCCCAGACAAAGTGTTTCTTGAGCCTAATTTCTAAATTTCCATCAGTATTTGAATACTAGATTCGCCAGTAATGTAGCTGACTCGGGCGCAGGAAGACGGAAAGCACTTGAGGCAAAGTCCACTCCTAAAAGCCAATTCGTTATATGGAAGCCGCAGCCACAGCCAAATACTTCGGCTCAAGACTCCCCATCCACAACAAAGCCTCTAGAGCAGCAGCTCACAATTACTCCTCCATCTCCGGAGGCCCCAGATTTGATATTCCCACTGCCCCTGGATCACCTTCTCACCCTTATTCAGTACAACGTCCTCCGCGCTTGCATGACGAACCTATCCATCCTAAACTTGCTTCACACTACTCCCATGGAATGCCGTGACATGCTCAGCGCCCCTATGTTCCCTAGCCCTTCCACCCTTCCACGCTCTCTCTCTCCAACCCCATTACAGCTCAGTTTCTCTCATCCCCAATGGATAGATATACTCCCATGCCCAAAAATGCGAAACAATGCCATGCTAAGTTTCCATGAAATCGATGAAGATGATTTATGTAGGGAAATGTGTGGAGGGCTGTTTGAAGATTGTAATGATTTGGATGAGAAGGGGATTCTGGTTTGGAACGATCCGTGGCATGCAAGTGGATGGGAAATCACGGAGGGGTTTGCGAGGAAGTGGGGCATCTTGTTGAAGGGCTGCCATGAAATCGTTGAGGCTTCGAATAAATGGAGAGAATTGAGGAATGAGGATAGATTGATCATTGAGGTTTGAACAGATGACAAAACATGATTCTTGATTTTTCGTTGATTGCTTCTCACGTGGTATTTTTGTACATTCCATTCATACGGCGCTATGTTTGAGGGTGTTTATTGCAAGATAGGATTTGAGCTTGAGATGGTATCAAATCATTTGTCAGTAGTATAGAATAATTGGCAGTGCATTATATATTCCTATCGCCTTGGATTATTTAACTAATGAGCTATGACTTTGATCTAATCAGGGAGATAGTAATATGAAGTGTTGTTATAATGTGAATGACATTGCAGGGAGCGGTTGAGATAACACTGCCCGGATGAAGGGGGGTTGAAATGCCACTGGGATCTACATCTACGAAGGAGATGCTTATATCTAGCATCCAATGCCCTCGCCTGAACGGACTTGACTTGCAACTATAGTCAGTATGTGAACTCCTAGAATTTTGATGAGTCTGAAATTTCAACCAGTACTTTAGAAAATTGAAAGAATTTATACCATTTGCTTTTTTCTAAGGGTTTCAATCTTCTGTAATTATCCAGGGTTCTCAAATCTTTAGATAAGACCTTTGGCTGACTTGATTTAAAAGGCATGCGATAGCTGTCATGGCCCAGAAATGTTGATTCAATATTCATGAACTAATTATCTTGAAAATCGATAAAGCGGGTGGTGATGCATCGCTAAATATAGCGTCTGTAGGATTTTCAGGGGTGCAATCCTCCTATCTAGGAACCGCTAAATCCTACATATCTGCCGATCGATTGAAAAGGTACTATAATCCCTATCTTTGGCGACATAAGGATTTAGCAATTCGATACAACGCACAATATGTCAACGCAGGCTAGTTTCTGTAGACAGAGGCAGAACAGGTGTTCCACGGATTTCAAATATTGCCTGAAAGGTTTTGATATCAAATGGAGGAACAAACTACCGATATAACTCAAGTAATTCGCTGAATGTTGGTGCATCCTACGTTGTTAAACATCAAACTTGGCATGACTTTGAGTGAGGTTGTAAACGCTATTGTAAACCCACCGAACAGGATAGTAGGGTGGCTGTCAACTGACATCATCATGTCAGCCATAGCAGTGTATAGTGAGTGACAATACCACTCGATTGTAGTGACCCTTCAATAAGCGCAATGTAGAAGCCACCCGTTCATCGCGGAGTATGGATAGAAACAAGGTTGAAGTCCAGTAGCCCCCAAGCTCACGGTCTCAGCGAAGGCAACTAATACCCACCAATGCATCATGACTTTAAGATAAGGTTGAGATTGTCCAATTGTAGGAGAGAAGAGATGGACAAGAAGCAGAATTTGGTCATTCAATGGAAACAGACTGTAGCTTCTGCACTTGCCATTATCATATCGAAGCTTGCTCTTAGCATTTATCCTGGTATCGATGGTTTATCTTTGAGCCGGAAGCCTCGTCCCAAACTGCTGAGAACTTATCTGATCTCGTGCTGAACCCAAACTTGCAAAATTATCAAAAGCAAAAGATTTCCAATCTCCAAATCTCCAAATCTCATGATCCATGCCTCGAAGGTCATCTTGAAATTTAAAAGATTTGCCGGAATCCCCCAATATGTCTGCAACAGAGTCGACGTCTGAAGATGGACCTATTACTATACAGTTCGTCTCCGGTCGGTCAAAGGATCGAACAACACAAAGCTTGATACGATCGCATGCGATGTCTGCTTTTCGAAGTAAGCAGCGACAACAGAAAGCCAAAAGAAAAAGTGCTGCGCGGAAGAAAACCATACCAGCTGAAAGCATCTACAACTATTCAAGGTCTGATCTTTGTCCATCGAGCCCATCGGACGTAAGATCATTTGGGTGTAATACACTTGATCCGATTCCTGAAAATAGCGCCGAGAGTCACCAACACACATACGGGCACGCCACTTCACTTGAAGCCACACAAGTGGACATGCCGTCATTATTCGCTTTTGCACCCGCTCAACCCGACCCTTTCAGCTCCGTGTCCAATTTTCCACATAACATTACTTTCAAATACTCCCAAGAAGTGGGTGCGATCAAACAACTTGGCGCGTCACAATGCGGCTTCCCTAGGTGATTGTAATGCCTATGAACATGAATTTGTACCGAGAACTAAATATTGATACAGCTTTGAGGTTTTGCTTCCCAGGGACGGAGAAACTAGTCGATTTTCCACAAGCTACAGGACAAGCCTTATCAACAAGTATCATTTATATGATATATGCTTATTCATGCTCGGTCCGAGGTATAAGAAACGATGAACTAGCTACAGGATTGAGAGATGTAGCCATCGCGCAAATTGGTCAAAGACTGGCTCAAGAAGAGACTCTATGGTCTAATGCTACAGTAGCCTCAATAGCCTATTTTTCAACAGGTGTCTGGGTAGGTGAAGGGTATTGAAGTGAAATGTTGGACGACTAATGATTTAATTTTAGGCAATTGGACGCAACGCAGAGGAAGTCATGGCACATATGACCGGAATAGAATTATTGGTTAAGAGACGAGGATTGGACAGCTTTGGGGTTTATCATTTCGGACAAACAATCCGAAAGTACCTAGTGATGTAACCTATATACTTTAAAGCGAATACCAGCTTTGTGACTAACACAAACACAAGGCGCCACATCATTGGAAAGGCGATCAGGGTGGAAGAGCTTCCTGTGAGCTTTAGCGATTCTTTTGTTCAATTGAAACAGAATGAACCTCAATGTCGAAGGTTTACATCCCCGTTGTATTGCCCATCCGGATCATTCGCGTCTCTCAGGCAGCTGAGAGAATTCAATGACTCGCTGGTCCAGGTTTTGTACATTGCCAAGGATTTGATCGATCTTCTTATTGGGGGCTACGAGAATGCGGCCGATAATGCAAATTACCAAAGCCGTTTATCTGCAGCTTCGTACTTCCTACAGTCGCCAGGCTCTGTTAATCCGGGCCTTTCGGAACTGTCATCGCAGTACTGGATTTTCGAATGCTGTAGAATTGCTACCCTTATAATATTTCAAGCCATCGAAACGTGCACCCCTCTTCTTTCAACCGATGTGAATCTCACATCGGCAATGATTTGTGCCATGGAAAGAACGGATCTTGACGAAAATTGGGGAGACATGTTAGGCATATTGTACTGGGTATCTATCCTTGCTTGTGCGTCAAGCCAAGGTCGATCAGACCATGGAATTCTGGATCCAAGATTAGGAAGGACAATATTCAAAATAGCCTCATCCGTACCAGATTTCGAATACGCAACAGAACCTGTTCAGAAATTTGCGCAAATGCAAGTGGTGTTGAAAAGAAGATATGAATTAGCTGCCGTTGCAAAGGAGTCAAAAAATATTGATAGTACTCAACGAAGGATGGGACAATGAGAAATGAGTGATCAATGCCTCTAAGACAGGAGGGAAGATTGTGATAACCTACTGCAAGACGAAACTTTTGGAATGCACATGAGGAGTAGTGGTCTGTGCATTGCTCAGAATCTGAGCTCGCAGCATGAACTGGAAATAGATTACACTGTGTATCATAATAATGATATGAATGTAGAACCAAAATCTTAAATGTTGGTATCTAAATTGATGAGATTCGAACTTCGAGCCAATCATATTCCATACTTAAGCGAGCTCTACTCAACCATTTCAATAAATATCATAACGAGTCCCGGATCCTAGAGATGATTAATATGACTCTCGCTGTCTCCCCTCTTTTTAGGCTTACAGACATTTACTTCCTATATATATAAATACATATATATAGAACTATTGAACGTGACCGAAAGCCGATCATGAACTCAGAGTCGTCCCCCAGCCCTTAATCAGAGGCACCAATTCCCCACAATAACTCCTCTCAAACTTAACATACCTCTTCGTTCCTCCGAAACTCCACGCTATGGCATTCATCTCTTCCCTATCATTACTAGGTGCAGATTGCACAAACTTTTCCAGCTGACCATTGATGACTGGCCACCTCTTCGCCGCTCTATCAGGCAATTTCAATGCATAATAGCTCACCCTCTCAATTTCTCCGCTATCAACCTTTGTTGTGACTGCGAATGTATACCCCACCGCGTTTAGATATTCTTGCATTTCAAAAAGTTGACTCTGAGTGGGTGGTTCTGCACCAGCTAGTGCGTTGAAAGAGATAGCTTGTTGTAGAGAAATGGGCCCCTGTGCTCGAAAATACAAATTCACGGTTCCTTTTTGGTAGTCCACTGCCACATGACGAACTTTCTCCAACCCCAATGACTTAAACTTCACCTCATGTTGGCTCAAGCTCTCCGGCACGCCCTTAGCACTCAAAATATCACCAAGAGGTCTCATGCCTCTCATATACACCCATGCCTTCACTAAGCCCTTCTCGGCGTCGAAATCACACGACTCTTCTGGTAAACCATCATATAACGAGCACCAGGACGTAACCAATTTTCCCAAAGTATTTTCGATATCCGGAGACAGAAGGCCGGCTAATAAGGCAATAGATACAGTATCTATTGGTTCTCGGGAGTAGGAGCGGTAATTTAAAGCATCACCCAGACGGTCTGTTGCACGCCATAGTACAACACCATTGTGGAAAGAATGTGAGAAGACGGAGAGAACCTCTTTGGTTGTGGACTCGGAATATGGCGCGTCGATCGCAGCTGAGAGGTTGTGGATATCGTCGAGGAAGCGCGATTGATCGAACTCTGAAGGTTTAGAGACCACCTCAACAACCATTTTGATCTTAAAGTAACAGTTATTGAGTGAGAGATTTTATCGCATGAATATGGGTTCGGGAATCCAAAGATTTATATCCCAATGCCCTTGTACTCGCTCAAGGGCGACGTAATGACTGCTGGTAATCAATGTCATGATCTCGGCTTGCCTGCAAAGTGACTAAACTGGTGTCCAATTCCCGAGTCTTATGAGGGATCTGCCTTTACTTTTATGATAGAATTCTTCAACCATCCACTCGGACTTCAGAAGGTTGCTTTGTGGAGGATCAAAATATGCAGAGCGCAAGGATTGGATTCTCACCGCATCTTTCCACTTTTAGTCGATGCATGAAATATGTAACGCGCCCTGAATCATGGTACTGAGAGGGTAATACAATGGAGGTAATTCCATACATCTTTTTGGAATTCTTAGAAGTGCTGGTGGCTATTCTTGGCATGGAATATTGCAAATCAACGATGTAGTGTGGAATGATAGCCTGTCTTCATTCGGGATTACGTGAATCCCCACCCGAAGATAATAAACGGCAAGACCCAGTATCCGAAAAGTATATTGCATCTACCACTATTTACCCCCAGATAAGTTATGGTGTATATTTTCTCATTAACTCGTCAGATTCCAACCGGCTCGATGCGAAACCTATGCACTTCTTGAAGTACTCTGTAAAACGTGCACAAATGAGGCCGCAGTATGATTCGTATGTATGATACGAATTACGTCCAAACAATCTTTCAATTATATCGTACGAGCGTCTGCAAGTTGCTCAAAGATTTGAGAGCTCAAATCCCAAGAAGCCGAATGGCTTTTGATGTGGCATTATGATCGTCACTTGACGATATAATATAGAGGCAATTTAGTGAAAAGTAGGGAGTGTAGACTTTTGGTAACCCCGAGTTTGCCGCTGAATATGAACAGGATGGAAATTGCGCCAACAAGGCTTCAGAAAAATTCAAGCAACGATGAGAGTTCCTCATATTCTAAAAGAAAATTCTAAAACTCACACCATCACGTTGTTGATGGTTTTTGTGGATGCGGCTTTGGTGCTCAATGGCGACGAGTTGATTAGTAAGCATGATGAGGCTATCAAGCGGTCCCTCATATTACGGTGATCGACCCGACCAATTGCGAAGCTGAGCTTCAATAGTTGCCGCGTCAAGGTTGACAACCTAGAACTCTTAGACAACTCCTTCTTCATACCACCACAGCAGATTTCACCATCTCATTTGTAATTGTTTGTTTGATTTGATACCCCCAAAACTCAATCAATCTGTTATTTGCCAAAATGTCTGACGAAACTATTCGTAAGCCTGACAAGGACTTCTCGAAAGAGGTTGACACACAGCTTCCAGAAGCTGAACAGCTTGCACAGGTATAGCTCTATTGTGGTTGAAATCATCTGCGATAATTTCTGACTTATTTCACTCATTAGACAAATCTGCAAGGCGCTATCGAGAAGCTTACGGTATTGGAGAAGCAAACAAGACAGGTCAGACCGAGACACTTTATACATCGGCGCAAGCCATTAACATTTCCAACAGGCATCAGATCTTGCATCAACATCCCGGATTCTTGTTGGAATTGTCACTATTTGCAAGAATGCCAGCGATTGGAGTTTATTGAACGAACAAGTTTTGTTATTATCAAAAAAACATGGCCAACTCAAACAAGCTACAACAAAGATGGTGCAGGTTGTTATGGAGTTTTTGGATTCGACACCTAACCTCGAGATGAAGCTTACAGTAATCGAGACATTACGTACGGTCACTGAGGGAAAGATCTTCGTTGAAGTTGAGCGTGCCCGTGTCACTAGAATCCTGTCCGATATCAAGAAGGAACAGGGTGATCTCAAATCTGCAACGGACATCTTGTGCGAGTTGCAAGTAGAGACATTTGGATCTATGGAGAGAAGAGAAAAGACAGAATTCATCCTGGCACAAGTCGCATTATGTATAGAGAACAACGACTGGACACAAGCTGGAATCTTGAGCCGGAAGATCAGTACCAAATATCTGTCAAGAAAGCCAAAGAAGACTCCAGAGCAGCTAGTGAAGGAGGCAGAGGATCGGGAGAAGAGAAGAAAGAAGGGGGAGGATGTTCCAGAGCCAAAGGAAGACGATGTGACTGATCTTAAGCTGAAATACTACGAGCAACAAATCACTTTGGCGAAGCACGATGATAAATACCTTGATGCCTGCAAGCATTATAGACAAGTTCTCGATACTGAAGCTGTTGAAGAGGATCCCCAGAAGCTTCATTCTGTAAGTTTGTTGCTTTCACTTCCCTCCAAAACAGCACTAATACCCGCAGGTCTTGCAAAGAATCATTTATTATGTCATCTTAGCTCCTTACGATAATGAACAATCCGATCTCCTCCACCGCGTCCACAAAGATACCCGCAACAGCCAAGTTTCTCTTGATGCTCAACTCCTTAAGCTATTCACAGTCCCCGAACTCATGAGATGGCCCGAAGTTTCAAAGATATTTGGACCACATCTTTGTGGTACTGATGTCTTTGATGTTTCACAAGGTCAATCTGCAGACCCCAAAGCAAACAAGCGTTGGGAGGATTTACGCAAACGTGTGATTGAACACAACGTTCGAGTTGTCGCCAAATACTATACTCGAATTCAAATGCCCCGATTGACACAACTTCTCGATTTAACGGAAGACGAGACAGAGAAATACATCAGCGAGTTAGTCACTGCCAAGACTGTTTTCGCAAAGATCGACAGACCTGCTCGTATCGTCAATTTTGCTAAGCCAAGAGATGCGGATGATGTCCTCAATGAGTGGAGTGGCAATATGAAGAGTCTGCTGGGGTTGTTAGAAAGAATTGATCATTTGATCACCAAGGAGGAAATGATGGCTAGAATCCAACCAAACAAGTCACCAAAGGGCTCACAAACTGGAAAATCCAAGGCTTAATGATCTTTCCTAATCTACCATTAATGATACCTACCTCTTTGTACAATTATCCTAGATTCTAAATGAAATAACATGAATCTTTTGCCCATGCCTCTCTATCTATTTCTAGCTCTGTAAATTTATTGATCTATATATACTCCACCCATTGATTGAACCCCTTCTCCAGCTTAAAAGGGCACATCCATGTCCTCGATGCCTTCTTCAGCTACTGGCTTCTTCTCATCCAAACACTTAACAATAAATCCTACAGCGACATTCCCAAACTCCTTTCCCATGGGTACAAAATGCCCTCCCGGATGGTAACACACCTCTCTGCTCCCCTCCTCACTCGCCTCTACCAAAGCCATACTCCTGTGTTCTTCCACGACCGTATCTAAACTCCCAATGACATGCAGAATCCGTGTTTTCAAAGGAGGGTTATAAAATGCGGTATATCCTTCATAAGGTGCGTAGAAACCAGAATAAGAGATACAGAATTTGAGAGGAGGTTGATGGAGTTGTTGTTTCAGGGCAGTAAAGGAGGAAGGGTAGGGGATTACTTCGGAAGGGTTTTTGACGCATTGGAGCGCAAAAGCGCTTTCGCGGTTTGCCTCTAATAGACTGGCTACGAAATAGGCGGCGCATGCACCTTGGGAAAATCCAATCACTCCATCGATTCCCCCTGCTTCCTGGATTGTGGTCGCAATTGTATCGAGACCTTTCTCAACGCCAGCGTATCTGCTTCCACCAGTCTCGCGCTTCCACCACCCGTAGGCATCGGTGGATGCTAAAGACGAGTCGGTTGAAGGTGTATAGCCAGGGATATCGGCTGGTAATAGGGGGATTGGAGCGGTGGGGTAAAGTAGTTGAATGCCGCCGGGGTAAATGGGATGGGATGGGGGGAATTGGCGATTGAGGAGTTTGGTTAGGGCCTTGGTTTTGGAATTGAAGGAGGGGCCGGATTGTGTGTAGCCTGGAGGACATCAGACATTTGTACTAAGAGGAATAAAGCACGAGAGAGCAAGAAAATTACACACCATGCAACATCAAAATCTTAAGTTTCCTAGGACCAGGCCCCTCCGCGGCTGTTGTGCCATTTGTAGACATACTTTGGGTATCTGAAGCAAACCTACGGAAACGTGAAAAAACTATGGATCTAGAAGAAAAGGATAGAATCTGAGTGTGAATAGGAAACGAAGTTCGAGAAAGGGAATATGAAAAGACATGGTGCATTTTTGAGAGAGGATATCTATCAATGGCGATAAGGAGGGGACATGACAAACTCGGGTCAGCCTTGCGCTAGGCTTATTTTGGGCCGGCGAGGTTGTGGGGTACTGGATTGCACATATATGCAGTAGTCTTTACTTTAAAGATTGAACCGCCGTCATGTCTAACGGAGCATTGATGCTGATGCTGCTATTTGGGGTTTGTGGTTATGCCTCCCCTTGTTTCTCGGACTGGTCATCGCGCAGGGCTTAATTATGATGTTCGCGAGATATCAAGATTCGTCAACTAAAGACATGTCGAGCTTTCTGTAATATATAGTACTGAACAATATCCACAATTGAGTTTGCGATATCTTAATAATATACAGATTTTTTATGGCATCAATGTTGTACTGGAAAATAGCAGAAATTGCTCGTCGTCCCATTGCACCACTCTGTATGTTAACCTTAGCGAACATCATCCTTCTCCTTTCACCCAAATGCTAAGCTAGAAATTCAAACTATTACCGCAAACTCAATCCAAATTCGAAATCGCACGTCCTCTTGTTATGACCTCAAAGAAAAAGGGATCTATTGAAATTCATCATCACTCTATCCATTTCTGAGAGTAAGGAATTCCGGGTCTCAAAGTATGTGTAAACTTTCAAGAAGTGTGGCTTTCATCTGATGGGAGGCTCGAGTCCCTGGTATCCTAAAAGGTGTGCTCTTCTCCGGTTGGTTGCGTTCTTCAAATTGCTCAGGGGAAATGCTACGCATTCCCGGGCTGGGGAATAGCATCGTCGGACACTAATCTGCTTGTGATGAGAGCAGAAGAAGTCTATACGTTTCAAAGGCTTGACGTCTTGATACGCAGGAAACTTGGAGGGCTAGACTCGACTACTTTCGCTCTTCCTGCGCCGTTCAAATATGTTTTTCGAGAACGCCTCTTCAGAGCCAAAGCGATATGATACTTGGAAGCTTCCCAGGTACTAACCATGACGCATTACTGTCAAATATGACGAGCGGCGTAGCAGCTTCCACTTAACAGACCCAAACAAACACTTAACTATCTCATAGTATTACCAGACACTCATTAACTTCCGCTTTCCAGTAGTCATCACCCAGTTCTTCTATGTCCTGCTCCTTCTCATAAAAAATTGCACCGAATTCCCTCATTATCTCCACCCTCTCATCCATATTCACCGCCATATTGATTCTCCCGAAATCTCTCGGCAACAAACCTTCCATACCTTCATGCGCATCATATCTAAGTACCCAAACACCTCTTCCGTCTGTTGGCCATCCGAAGACCAAGCCTGTTTTCTGTGCATCTGTCGGAGGCGGAACCGGTACGCCTGGGTGGTGATAATTATCTTCTGAAGAAGTCCATTCTCTCTCGTGATGACGTTCGCTACTCCACCAAACTGCCCCAATCTTTCGCATCAACGTACAAAACTTATCCTCCTCGATGGCGTCAGGTGACCTTTGAGTTGGGTAAAGACGATTTAGAGATAGAAAATTCACATCAACGATATTGGCATTTTCTTTGATGAAGATACCACCAGTAGAAGGATAGCCATATATTTCGCAACCGCTAGTGTGGAATATAGTACGCATAGTGTAGTTAAAGTTGGGATAGAGTAGACGACGTTCCGCTGCCATGCGAGAGGCCGCTTCGAGTATTGGGTCTGCTACATAAGGTTTAGGGAGAGGAAAGAGAGACGGGAACGTGCGGTAAACTGTGTTGCCGATTATAGGGGTAATGCCCAGAAAGTTCAGCATGTGAAAGAATACATAAGTCCCAGCACTATGTGTATGTAAGTGAAATGTCGAGGGAAGAGAGATTTCTAGAAGTAAGAAACTGGGTCTTACCCGACGCTCAGGATTGTTGTAAAAAGCATTTTGATAGAGTAGTTGAGGGCTTGAAGTATTTCCTTCGCCGGCTGCAATTTGATTATGAATGTAGTTTTATTAATTCTTACTATCTTGTCCTTCGGACTGGTGTCATCCATTAGGCTTCAAAGCATGACGGCAAAAAGTGTTGCCTAGTCTCGCTAAGCGGCTAAGTGTGTTTTCATGCATCGCAATGACGAGAGTCGGGGTTAAAGGCCAAAAAAGAGCCCAGCTTCACCAGTTGAGCTTCTATTATGCCGTCCTGGCTTTAGTTTCATTGGAAATTGACCAGCCGATCCTTAGTCTACGACATCATCTATCAATTGCGCTTTCCAATATAAGATCGGGCTATACACTAACCACTCGACGACCTCGTTATAGTAATCACCGCGCCCGATTCTTGAATTACTTAGACACCTTACATTCAGAAAGCACTTCCCTAGTCCCATTCATAGAAAACGAACACGAAAATTGTTCACGAAATCCGAGTTTGCGAGTGCAACCATAATGTCTTATGTTAGTCTTGCTTAGCGATGTATTTGCTCTGACTGCCTATGATTCCTAAATTGAGGCCTTGTCTAAAGGCACATTTGGTCACCCCTCAAGCTAATAATATTACTCTTTAAACCATGTTGCTCCGGCATTTCTGGATTCAAACTCTTCCTATCCCGGACAAAATCTCATCCCCCAGTCATCTAATGTTGCAAGATGCAGGGCCAGACCACACCCAATGGTGCTCCCTGCCCCTTATTCACCGTATGTGATATCTGAAGGAATCGAGTAGACCTTGTCCTTTTCAATTTCCAAAGCCGTGAAAGTTTCCGCCCCATATAGCTAAACCGTTTGACACGGCAGAAGCCAACGCTATGCCGATGGATATTTAGCCAGGTTGAGGGTGACTTAAGGGTTGTGGTTCTCAATTTAAAAACAATCTCAACACTGTTAGGGTCTGTCCTAGAGCAAAGAATACCAACATTCTGGGAAGATTCTGAGCTGCACCAATGTAAATCGTACTCTGCTTGAAATGCAGAGACGGGAGTAAAAATAACTGGAATCTGACCTTAATCTCTTCAGGTTCTAGATAGTCAGTGACAGCTGCATGAGATGTTATTAGAGTAGGCTGCGCAACGGATACTCACGAAGCGGATAATGGCCTTGACAGATAATCTATGAATTAATTCATTTGTGGAGTAGACAATGAAAAATCTGAATGGGTCATTCACAAATGATCTAACATATGGATCATTTGCAGGTGATTTATTAAACTACAGATGATTCGCTTGTTTGTGGATATATACATAGATTATCTACAAATAATCTATGGATCATCTACTTTCGCTTAAATCTAAAGTTATACATATTATTTCTGAGCCTAAAAGTGATTCAAGCTTAAATTTATATAAACTTGCATAAAGCTATACTAACTTTTATATTAACTATAAAGTTATATTGATATTGTATTAATATATATATATGTAGATTAGTCGTAGATAATCTATATATTGTTTACATAGAGCGGATAATTCAAAAGGTCAACGGATAACCCGTGGAGAGGGTAGGACGTTTGACGGATAATCTGCGGACTACTTAAGGTTCTGAGTACAGATAACTTTTGCGCAGCCTATATCAGAGTTACGATTTCTGCCGGCTCGCCTAAATGACTGAACCTTTCTTTGTTTAAATAGGTTCTTATAAAACTACCGCAAAGTCCGAGCAGATAGCCTGGCCCAATTGTCTCCTGAATATGGATGTATCAGAGATTTCCTGACTTCTAGTCAACATCTAGATGCTCGATAGCTTTTCCTACTCGAATTTTACCCGGAAGGGACATGTAAGCAGTCTCGGTAGAGTGAGCACTTGCTCTGCGTTATTATCGAATACCCTCGCTAAGTCGTGACGATGCTGGTGTTTTCAATCGTTGGTAATTTTTCCAGGTTGTGAATCGATGTGCACTTTTCTCAACACTTGCGCAGAGCCTGAAGCTGAAAGTAGATTCAGGGGACCTTACTCAAATAATGTAAGTTCAGTGCCACCATACCATAATTCAGATGTAAGATATAGACCAAGAAGATGGAGTACAGGAATCACAGTACGATAAACTCTTTGCCTTGGCTACGAGATATTTTTTTTGGGGGGGGAGTTTAGAATTCTACTGGTTGAGAGTACAGCTACAATAAGGTGCTGAAAAATATACGATTGGATATCCTTGGTCGCTTGAACGCGCTGAATAGCAATGTCGAGCAAGACATTTGATCCTGTAATCGTTGTTTAGATCCATTCTTGTGCCTATGCGAGTACTCACTATCATTTGCAAATTATTGTTGTCTCCTCAGCATTTCCATCATCGTAGATAGGTTACGTCAATCATCTTCATCAGATTCGTTAAGAGCACCATGAACAATATAGCAAGTTACTTCTTCAAGTTTGACCAAGTTCTGCAACGCCAATTTCAAGTCCGAAAGCTTGGATGACCTTCTCCCTTTTTAATAATTGTCTCAGAGCTACTGTATCCTGAGCGGCACCTGGTCGAAAGTATTTGCTATGATCTGGATGATAAACACTCTAACGCAATGGCTCAAGGTCTTCATGGACTTTTCGTCGACATTGAAATGTCAAAAAGTCAATATAATTTTCTTATTTCCCATTGCGGCCCTCCTGGAGATTTTCAGTAACTGTGGAACAGAGACAGTCCTTTCAAATCCCGAATCCCCAGGAAGCCGAACTTTGTTATAATGGCGACTGTTAAATGCTTTGAAGGTATTCCATTTGAGAGACCACTGCGCAGTTTTAGATTCCTTATCCCGTGCATCCCAGGGTCAGGCGTTCAAAATTTCCTTCTCCTCTTTCTTAGAGAAAAGGACACGAAACATGTTTTAACTTTGTAGGAACCAACAGGTTAGAAGACTAGTTGCTTCCCCTTTTTTCCTCCCACCCAGATGAATACTATTGTTCCATGTTTATACCCTCAAGAATGGTGCCCAAAATAACTAACCACTGGTCCTTCACCACAAAAGTAGAAAGATTTTCTGAGAGATGAAAGGTGACTTGAAAATCGGGAACACTTGAAAGAGGGTATTATTAAGAGAGTAAGAGCTCAAAAGAGCTTCCTGTTCTAGTTATTTCTTCAGTCAATATAGAAAGTATGATGAAATTACTGGCAAGTAGATGAGAAAAAACCCGGCTGACGTCACTATAGCTACTGGGGATTCGCAACTGCCACCTTGCTTGTTTCTATAAATTTGGGATGGGCAAATAGGTGGGAAGTCAAGCTAGGATATCATTTTTTCGCTGGTGTCACAACAGGGGTATTCGATGGTGATCTCTGATTTATCGAGGCATAGGGAAGAAGGTCTGTTGTAGAAGAAGAAGAAGAAGTAATGGTGCTTGAAGTCTCTTGTATTTTTTATGGTGATTTCGTTGCCAAATATTGATTTTGAGTGTGTGAATAGAGTGAAAAACGACAATGAGACTACAGAGAGGTAGAGAATGATAGGGTTTGTAATATAGACAACGATACAGGCAAATATCATTGTGTAAGGATAGTCATGATACTCATGTACATCACCTTCGACTTCTTTAACTCTGTTCACCGAAACAGTGAAACAGATCACAGAGATCAATAGCCCACGGAAATTAGGAAATATCACGAAAAATGTAATGTGCTGTTTCTCAAATGTCTGGACCGCCGTTATTCCACGTGTGGTGAGTGACAGAAGATAATTTGACATCCGTAACACTTATAGACCACAACAAGCGTAACTTGTATCACGAAACGTCTCAGTGCAATGATGATTGAGAGGCTCAAAATGCAGGTGTCACAGACATACGAGTAAGGATGAGACATACATACATGCCGGTGGGAATGTTAAGATGAACGCGGTACCTGCATTCAATGCCGATCCAAAGGATCAAGTCTTAGGTTCTACAACAGCGTGGTATGTACTTTGTGGGACACTGGTAACGCTTTACAGCATTAATCTCGAACCACTGCCAAAATTGATAAATCACTTGTTCACTGTGCTGTCAAGTACGTTCCACTATATAAGAAAAGAAAAACGGATCTCTGGAGTCACAACACCCAGGGCCGCCGCGCCTGCATAGTGTTAATTTCCTTCTTGAAACGATGAGAAGTTAAAACATAATCTCTTTAGTGAATGCGGAGAAGTGCTACTCTGCAAATTCCAGGATTGACATGCTGGCATGCAATTTCGGAAAGGATGGGAAGGAGTTTCCGTTGAAATATTCTTGAGAGAGAAGAACGGCAAATCGAAGAAAAGAAACCCTAAAGCGTATCCACTCTCGAATTCAGGACGAAGATGAAAAATGTGCAATTCGCAAGTCCCACAAAAGTCAATGAAAAATTCTCCGTTCCTCTCCTTCATCAGTTCGCATCCGCCTTGCGTAAGTACAACTCCACCATGACGCTATCGAGACCCTAAAAGTCCAACCTAGGCCGATTGTCCAATAAATTGAAAACCGCGTAGACAACATTGACATTCGATATAGATAGTCCGTAATTGAAGGCCAGAATAAATATAGTATACCGACCCCATAGTTCATTTCCGCTTATCGCCAGGAAATGCCTTGGACTTTTAGGGGCGCTTGATCTCGGCACCAACGCCATTTTAGCTCTCGAGATATTTCACGTGAGTCAATAGAGATCTGCAGTGTAATTAGGGAAATCATGCTCGATTGAGGTTGTTGCGCAGGTTCAAAAAGAACGTTGAAATACGACTGTAATAAATCGGAGGACAGCGAGCGCGGAGATTTCTAGGTAAGAGAGATAGGAAAAAGGAACAAGATCTTGTATTACCTGACCTCTTGGATTCTTGGATTCTTGTAACTTATCACCTGCGGAAAGACGGTGTGATGAAAATTCGATTATCTTGCTTGTACATACTTCCTATGTACTGTACCTTTTCTCTCCCCCTCGAGTTTGAGTAAGATGCAAGATGTGTACCTGCATGTTTTTTCTGGATGTCTTTGATGCAAGCAATTCGCCAATGCAAGGCAAGATCTCGAGACGCAGGCTGACATAAGATTCCCAACCTCCTAAGCTGATGATACATCGGATGCAAATAAAAACTGCGAATACGTAAAGTGCGAAGGGGAAAAGTTTGAATCTTGAAGTACAGTAACAGGAAGGAAGGATTCTTTCGTAGATGCCTATTTAGACTCCGGCGGAATTCCAAAGGGTCGTGAAGAAAATTGAAAGCATTTGATTTGTTCTTGAACTGTTGGAAATGATAGAAGATAGATCTCATCTAGCTTTTGGCCCCTGTAACGTATGCAATCATTTGATCCTGCAGCGAAGCGAACTCATCTGAAACAGTGGAATGAGATTGCTCGGACGAAGGTCTACGAAGTAGGATAGGAAACCACGAGGAGGACAGGGATTGTGATTGTGATTGTGATTGCGTGAGATAAAATAGGACAATTGTCTGCTTTGCAGAAAGTGGAAGAGTGGAATGAAGATATCTCATAATTGGAAGGTAGGGAAATATGAAGTAGTTCATCGAAGAGCTCCCGGCGTTTCGCTGGTATGGAGAAAGTAGAGAATTGTAGGATATACTTCGCATGTGTAGGTTCACTTGAAGCTATGTGAGTGTGAGTGTATATACCGTACGTACAGTGCATAAATATATACATATAAGTAATTGGTAGTTAGTGGCTGTTCACTAATAAGAGTTTGATATTCAGTCCTCACTTGCTTCTGCCGTGTCGTGTCGCTTGTTCCTAGATTCGCCCGTTCCCCCGTGCAGCCGTTGCTAACAGACTAAAAGGAGATGGCAGAGCTGGAGAGCTTTTGGTGTTTGGTATCAAGATTGGGTTGGTAACTAAGATAATGCATTATGATAAGGAAAAGTAAGTGTAAGACAAATCGTAAAAGCGGCCATGAGTCTCCCATCCTTCTCCTTCTCAAGCACACAATTGGTTGGTTGGTTGTCCCCACGCAAACACCACAAATGTACCAAAAAGAAATACTGCTGCTTTGACATTTCGTCCTCTTGTACTCTGTACTGTACTGTCGATCGATCAACTAGAACCAAATCAACTTATTGATAAGACTTTAAGATGTATAGCGTCGATTCAGCTGCAAATCAACCAATCAAATTGAGATGAAAAAAAGTCCTAAAACTCCGACATTCTTAGCCCCTACCAATGTCGTGACCCGCAAAAAGCTCTCGGGACCTCTTCGACGACCAGTAAGCCCCAAAAAAAACACTTCCAAGTCTGATCAATAACCACGGTCCCTTGCAACTTGAACCTTTCCCTTTTCAACGCTATTATTATTATTATTATTGTTTCCCTTAAATGTCTTTTTCATTACCATGCAATGGCATGCATAAGCAGGGGACAGATTTTGCATGGCGGAGATACATGGCCCTTATTCATGGGTCGGATGCTATGGATCATGATTAATTTGGGGAACAAGGGACAGAAATTTTGTCCAGAGGGAAGGCCTTTCTCTAAGATTCATGTCCGTCGGTCAGTCAAACTATCAAATTGAATAGTCAGTCGCATAGAGTACTTTGAATGCTTACCCTGCACGGCGGCACTGCCTTCTCTGCGGTGCACATACCAAGTACTGCATGCCCCCATTCCCCTCATTTATGCGAAGGAAATATAGCATGTACCCTTAGGAAGAGCCCCCCAAATTCTTAATTGCAGGATCCTCATCAAGGGAGTAGGCATTGATCAGACCATTCTCTTCGCTAACTGGGTCAAACGAATTGGTGTGATTCGAAAAGATATCGTAGATCCTTCCTCCTGTTTGTCGAAATATCTTCTAAATCCCAACTTCCTTTCTCAGCCGCAGCCTTTCTCGATTTCGAACGCGAACTCGACCCAATTCGACTTCTTGTGGCTTCGTCTTATTGTCGATAACTTTCTTTAAATTCATAACCTAAGCCTTGCGCTGCAGCATTGCTTGATCGACCAAAGGGCTCGAGGCTCATATTTGAATACAATACGTTGGTGATAGGATCTCGATTCTGAAACGACCAAAGAATACCTACCGACCTACATGCTTCGAAAGCTTCTTCCACATACAGTTATCTTCCCTCACCAGAATAAATACTGGCATTCAATCTTTCAATTTGTCCTTAGAGAGACTGGCTTCTCCCACAATTAGCAGGTTCGAAGAGGAGAACGTTTGAGATCGACGAAGGGATTTATACATTTTTCAATCGACTTCAGGAAGCTATCAGGGGTTTCAGGAGAGAAGAAAGAATAATTTAGGGAAGACTTCACACGGTATCAAGGATCCACGCAGGTTGGCGAAACACCAAATGTATGTGAACAATTTCAACATATTTGATGATTATTTGTAATGTGACATGTTGAGGAATTCTTGGGCTCTTGGGTCATTTGCGACGACCTCGTTGCATGGAACTATGCTCAAACTGTTACTACCTTTCTCAATTGATCACTGAAGCACACTGTCTATTTGAAGTTTCTAGTCAGCCAAGACTCTTTGAGAGTTAATAACGAGACTGTATTGCGTCTTATCCTATGGCCCCTCTTCGTCTCCAGTCAATATTCTGCCCCCGGTTCTATTGTGTTTCTTGCTTTTGTTGCACGCAGGTTGTTTGTCGCTGGCGATAGTTACTAATAATTCATTGTGCTTGTGTAGTTTACGCTCTCTGGAATTGCCAAACTTTGCACCCTCGACTTCACTGATCGCCTTGATTGGCTTTTTTCTATTCACTACATACGAATTGCCATCGAGCATTGATATGCGAAATTACACTTCGGTCCAATAGACATTCAACCTTTCTTTTCATTTACGGCTCCCAGTGAACCGAAATTACGCTCTTTAGCAATTTGATATTCTTCTAACTTCAAGGCTCGCCTTCAACGTCTTTTCAAATAATCAAAAAAAGAAACCACTCGACACTCAAAACTAATCACTGGCTGGAAGTATCATTGTGGCGCGGCATATCTTAGGAAAAGCTATTCGTCATTTGCGAGGTCGTGGAAATAGAGACCCATACCATTGCGAAAAATAATAATCTAAACAGAACGGCTTCATGCAGATACGAACGAAATAAGCTTACGGAAGGACTCTAGTGATTGGATATTGGTCCGAATTTCCGGATACCTCCATATCATTTAACTATTGGTAGTCTGAACGTTCTGATATCTCTATCAGATGAGTCAACAACAATGGGATGCGCCTAATAGGGGTGGATCGGTGAAGAGAGCAAGAGAAAGAGCGGTAGCAGGTAGGCCTACCGAATCGATACCCGCACCAAGACCCTACGATCCTTTATCACCGAGCAATATTCCAAGTCCGCCAAGAGCAAGATTGCAAAATCAATCGGGAACGTCCAAAACTGGTGGTCAAAGTGCAGTTGGTCTGGCGATTTCTCGACCTACTCAAGTACCACAGTGGCCATTAATGGGAACAAATCCTGGTTCAGAGCCTCAACAATATCAAGCCCCTCCTAATCGCGGTCCACCCCCTCAAAGACCACCAAGACCCAGCCATGTACCTTCAATCCTTGATTCGTCTAGAATACAAGATATCACCCCAACCTTTCAATATCAACCACAACCACCTCCACAACCGCCTCCACAACCACAAAATTTATTACCACCGTCACAAAGTCATGGCTCACCACGAAATCGAGATGATGACTATGATCAAAATACTCAATCATTACAATCGCCTCTACTATCATCACGCCCTTCGACTATTTCATCTGTTGGTACAATACCCGACTTTCCTGTTCCAGTACCAGCCATTCCGCCATCGGCAAAAAGAAGTGCTAATCTAGGACCACCACCAATTTCCAGAAGAGGCGCCTCGTCATATTATTCCCAAGCTTCTTTCGTTTCCCCGATTCCAGAGGTATCAGAAGGCATGGGCCTTAGTCCACGAATACTCCCAGGCTCACATAGTTCGTATGCATCGAGTGCAGCTATACCTTCGAGTTGGGGACCACAATCGCCTGGTTGTTATCGATCGGATGAGGATGATAATCATGAAGATGATAGAAGGTTCGATGCAGTATCGGAAGGTCGGGAATCTCGAGGATCAGATGACAACGATGATCGAGGATTGATTAGAAGTGCCAGTATTGGCAAGCGAGCGAGACCCTCCATGATCGTAACCCGTTCCTCGGGTCAGATCGACCCAGCACGACTTGCCGCAATGCCTATGCCGATATCCAACAACAGGAGATTGGGCCCAACACCATTGCAGCAATCAACGCTCAGTCCCGTAGAAGCTCAAAGATCAACACAATGGCCAATGACGGGAAATCAAAATTCACCTTTAGCTGGTGGCACTGGTCTTATTGACCCCACACCAACAAGCTCTGACGAATCGGTTCCAACCGTCGCTATGGCCGCAACGACTGATCTACCTTCACGAGATGGAACGAAGAGCCCGGGTGCAAATGCTATACTTGGGGCATATCAAGCAGCAAGTGCATTACCTAGTGACTCAAATAGGACTAAATCACCATTTGCAAACGATGGAGGACCTTTTAGCAGGCTATCAGCAATCCGTCGACCACCGCGTCTCAATATTGATGCCGTAAGAGACGCAGAGGCCAGAGGTAGTTTGACAAGTTTGCCTGATCTAATAAGGAGAGCAACAAGACTAGCGTCGATGATGGACCGTGGTAAAAGACCAGCAAGTCGAATGGGGCTTGATGACTTTCCAAGTGACAGAGACTTTCCAAGCGAGAAAGAAATCGAACGTGAGCAATGGCTATGTATAACTCTTTTGGAATACAGACTCTAACATATCTTAGTTGCTCCCCAGTATGATAGACGAGGCTCTACACTTTCCGGGATGTTATCAGCCTTTCCACCTCCCGGTCGTGAAACACCTCCTCGCGATGCTCAACGACCTTTATCAATCTGGCCAGAATACGACCCGAATGATCCGAAATCCGTCGCAACCGGAAAAAGACAAAGAAAGTGTTGTGGTTTACCTTGTTGGGGGTTTGTCGTCGTTTTAATAATTCTACTCATAATAATTGCGGCCGCCGTCGTCGTACCTCTTAAATTTCTCGTAATTGACAAACCCGCCAAAACTACCACCACAACCGCAACCACAGAACAGAGCTGCACTGCAAATACCTCGACTGCCTGTAAAAATGGTGGAACTTCTTGGGTCGACAATGGTATTTGTTCTTGCCTATGCACGAATGGATTTACAGGTAGCACATGCGCAGTCTCGGGATCATCGGGCTGCACAACAACGTCATCAGGTACTACCACAAACACCACTATTGGCCACTCAATACCTCGACTTATTTCGGCTGCTCAAACCAATTTTTCGATTCCTTTGTTCGAGAACACAATTCTAGCAAGATTCAACACTGGAAATCTAAGTTGTGCATCAGAAAATTCTCTAGTCACTTTTGATGGAACTGATGAAAGAATGGGAGGCGCGAGTGCCGAAGTAACACCTACCACGGAAAATAAGGTTAAAAGGGATCCGGACCCTGTAGAGGTCGACGCAATCGCAAGTCCAGACTCACCTTCCATATCTACAAATATCATCTTAGTAGACTCTTCTACCACTCAAGCAACACCTACTTCCTCGCAGTCACAAGAAAGTTCAACTGTCTCCGCAGCATGGACCTCTGTTGCCTCACCTTCCACAACTTCTTCTCCAACCACAACAAAAACTACATCCGTAACTTTGACAACCTCCACTATTAACCCAACAGCTGTTTTCACTATTACTGAGGAAGTACTAGATTTTGCAAGAGTCACAGTGCTTTTTGTTTTGCAGCAGGAAAACTTAGATAACGCAGTGACTGCACAAGGAGCGTTGCAAAGGGTTTTCAATCAACAAAGCTTTGAGAACTTGGCTGCAATGAATGTCTCGATCGGAGGTGGTAATTCTGTTAATTTGGTGGGATACAAAGTGGATTTAGGTAGTGGAACAGTGGGTCAAAAGAACATTGTAACAACATGATTGTGCTTAGGTGGTTGATCAATTCAACATAAAGCACGGAGGGAATGACTCAGGGGGATAACAGAGTATGAGGTTAGAAGGAAAGGGTCAATTTTTGTATATCATCTGTAGCGATTAGCAACTGCTCTGCATTTAAGGATACCAAAAATGCGGAGATACTATAGGTGGCAACGAGGAATTTGTACATAGAATCGAATATCTTTTTCGAAAATTCTTTCTTCAGCCACTTTTTCTTCGCAGTTTGCATGATTATAATGTCTCTCGTATTCTCTTTTCTTTTTCCAGCTTTTGTTTCGATGCAAAGACGGACTAATTTAACGAACGATGGGTTTGGCAGGGGGGGGGGACTTGTGGTAGTGTTCTATGAGCGATCGCGATTTTTGAGAAAAGTTTTTCAATTTTCTCCTTTCTTTTTGGTGGTTATTAGGTGCCCGTGATTTTGGCTTGTGTTCCTAGCGTTGAAATGGAAGGGGGTGGGGCGGGGGAGGCAAGAAGGAGAGGAAATGGTTAAGTTTTGAAGTAGAATGGAGAAGTTAGAATGGTTTACAGAGTGAGGGGCGGAATGGTTGAAAGACTTTAGCGTGGGATTGATGCCAAGTTTTATTATTGATAGAGGAAAGAAAGGGAAGGGAAGAGGGTTCTCTGTGGTCTATATCCAGGGATTTGATAGTGATAGCGAAGTGGAAGGGTGCGAGAACTGTAAAGTGGGGACTATGATTGATGAAGGATAGAGAGAAGCGAGCAGGTCACGGGAAATAGATGTTAATGATATGAAATGAATACCCAGTACTTTAGCTTCCCATTTCGATGTTTGGTGCATTCTTATGAGGAAAGTAATGACTTTCTAGATGGTATAAAAGGGTTTTGTTTCCTGAATTATATTGTGGGGAGGGATGACGAATGAAGAAAGTTGGATCTTTATTCGCTATGCCACTGTAGATATGCAGTTGAACATGAGTGACTGTCATAATTTCATTCTTGCCGACCCTTTCGAAAAAGATGACAGAATGACTTTGATCTTTCGGCCTAGCAGGGACGATGAGGTGGATGCGCTGTTTTGGTCATCGTATTGTTGCCTGCTTCTGGTACGTAGCGACCAAAGAGTAGTAGATGTATGGAGAACAGCCAATCGCAAATCTGAAGTTGATAGCGTATTGCGTCTCCCCAAGCTACAATCTCTCGTAACAGCATTTGCAAGATATAAAGAGCGAAAATCACACATGAATGGCGCAGACAGTTCCCAAGTATTAGTTTGAAGATATTCACTAAAGCGGAGTAGCTATATTATTCTGCTAGAATATATGCTTGAAGACACAAAAACTTCTCGTATTCAGCGGAAGAGATTGCGTCAAAGACAAAGATTGAATAAAATGCCGAGATCTATCTACCGAGAATCCGAGTGAAGGTAAACCAGTCATGAAAAGAGAGGGCTTAAGCATTGTCAAGGATTTTACAATAGTGATCGAAAGATGTATAGAGTCCAGCTTGTGCATGTATTTTGAGTCTCGAGGCTTTGAAGGCGCAGAGCAAGTTGCAGCAACTATGTGGTATAATTTTAATATTACTTGAATGAAATAAAGAATTTGACAAGTTCATACCTTTCACCTTTGTACTTTGTGTCTATCTTCCCTGTCGTTTCCTGCCCGTCTGGAGTGTTGACTTCTACGACTTTTACTTAACTCTTTAGGATTTCTTTGGAGTTATGAATCCTGTAAGAATGCTCAGTTATTTGGTTCCAAATATCTATCGATACTACTATACCTGCTGCTCTTGTGCGGCATAAATTTCATGAATACTATCGATAAAGATCTCTGTCTCTCTTGCGAGAAATCATTGGTCGCATTTGATTGGATAGGAATGGTGAATCGATTGAGCTTTTGTTAGTACGGCGAATTGATTCACATTGTTACAAGCATATCAACATAAATCTTTTGTTAACAGTGTTCCTTTCTATGAGATCTATCATGAGATCAAGAAGCGGTATATGCCCAGAAGCACTTCTCCTTTATACCCCAAAACAGCTTCACACAAACTTCCCAACTCGGGGACGATCAAAGTTTTTCAACACTTGAATCAAATAATCCCCAAAATTAATCATCTCTGACAGAATGGTCGCGTTAGTTTCCCATGATTGTCTCCCAAATGGACCATGAGCTAACTTACGAATCACAGTAGAAACCCTGGCACAAACAGATTCTCCAAACCAGTTCAATCTACTACTCTCAAGCGTACTTCTTCGGAGAATACTACCCCGATGGAAGATCTCACTACGATCCTCGAAGATCAAGAGGCCAAGATCAATGATCTCAATCTTCGCCTAAACAAGATGGAGCAGAAAATTAAGGATGTCGAAGGTATCTTTGTAGGGGTTAAAGCTATCGAGCGCGACGCCAAAATACTCGAAAACGATTTGAGACAACCGGTAGCTGGAAACATTCATGTCACTCCAAAACATCAAAAGTCTGCGGATGCTCTCAAAAAGCAGAATAATATGTATCTTGCACTCGGAATTAACCCCCCTTCAAGTACCTCATAACCTTGGGAAGAGAGGACATAGGGAATGTATCGCGAAGAAAGCTTTCGCTGCAGAAGGAACTAAAATGGGGCCCCTTGAGGCATTGAGCAACACGTATGTGTGATAGTTCAACCGGTATGGCCTGGCGCGGGTACTACCGTCCACAAAATGGATAGAATATTACTTTTGAGATTTTTCTTATCGCACAAATCAAAGAAATTATTCTTAATGATGTGATGAAGAAGAATTAGAAGTCTTAGGCTATATGCCAGATTCCGTTCAAGCTTTCTAGCTTATATCTACTGGAATTGAATGTTGATCTTCTCATGAAATTTGAAAGCAATGGTAAATTTTGATCCCAGTACCATGAAAGACAACTTGTCTTTTGTATGATCTTATATATATATACCATGGCCATTGAAAACTTTCCATCAATAACCCTACAAAAATTGCGGAATGCTTTTCATGAAGTGAACGAAGCAATAAGTAAAATGCGAAAATAAAAGAGTAAGACGGAAATGGAAGTCCAAAGCTTGCAAAATGTTTCGAATGAAGCATAATAAAGCACGATGAAGCATGGTAGAAGGAACGATGAGCTGAGTAGTCGGAACATCTCAAGTAAACCCAACCCTGAAGTGCAACCCATCGCCAAGTGAAGAACAATATAGCAAATGCCTGAAGATATCACGTCTTTGTTTCAAAAGTCATAGCAACTAGTCAAGCCGGCTACGTGACGCGATCGGTCTTTTGTAGTAGCATGCAATTCACTCTCTATGTATGTATATACTTAAGGGCCCATTTGACTGGAGTTTTGTATAATTAATACGTTATATAAGACAAAGTGTACACTTTGATCTTTGTATTCCGTAATTCAAAGTATATACTTTTGAGGTTATTCTGTTTGGATTGATTCGTAAATGAAATGAAAATATATATTTTCGTTTATACTTTTGAATATACTATTCAAATTAGTTGTATAGTAATTCGGTATATAATAAGCCCTTCGTATATATAACTCTCTCCCCTCTCACTGTTTTATAATATTAGCCTTAATATTCTAATTCTATTAATACTATTTCATTAATAATATGTAAGCCAAACATTTAAATATATTCACCTATTTCATTATGAAGTACGAGAATTTAGTTATGAGACTTATATAATTAGGTGCAAACCTCCAGCCAAACGCACCCTAAACAACTATGTCAGTGGCGTGACAGATTATGAGTGCATTCTCAATAGATTCCACAATATATCCAACCCCATCTGCTTAATTAGGTGTTGGTAGATCATAAATATATGCTCTGGATGAATGAAGTAGTGGTATGATACTGGTGGTGATGTATGTATGTTGCTGGCAAATACTGTTTCCAGTTTGAGTATGTGGCACTTATATAGATTCTCAGAATTCGCTCGAGCCATCTAAGAAGCTACTCATTAAACTACGGTCAAGAGGAAATTGCATGAACTGTAGTGAATGAGCTTAAGTCATATGCCTAAAGCCATACTACATAAGCGAGGACTAAGCGAGGACGCTCGAACCCTTTCTTTTACAGAGACTTGCTTCCCCCCTGCACATAGTTTCCACTCTCTGGACAAAACAGATTAGATAATCAGGATTTACAAATGTGGGTACTGCGTTATCTACATTCTAGTCACGCAAACAAGATGGAATGACAAGTGTTTCTTCTTTAAAAAGAGATTTTGACAAAAGAAATTAATGTCCAAAATGAAAACAAAAGTGCTATATATCGCAATCAGAGTTTGGGATGTGAGAATGGTATGTGTGTTGTATCATCGTGAAGAGCATAAAGAGTAAGACCAAAAGTGAAGGGATATAAAAATCATATTAAAAAGAGATAGACCCAACAAGGACTACCGGTTATAAATTAATCGAAATCTTACCCATTGATCTAAGAGATATACTTTACGTAGAGTAGTTATGACTTTAAGAGGTTGGTGTATACACCATATAGATTATGGCTATGTTCTGATCGCCTGTACGTTATATCGCTAATAACTTCGGGAGGCTGGTGAACTAAAGCTTTGAACCAGTGAGCCCTCAAAATACCTTCTCGTAGTAACTCAAAATTAGGCAAAGGGATGAAAGCAAGATCAATATTGATTATTTCGAATAAGCCATGAGCAGCAAAATATCTTCAGTGTATCCGCCAAAATGCTTAAAGAAGCAGTCGCTTTGATCTAATATAGATCTAACAAGTTTAAGATGGAACTCCAAAAGGTTTTAGGCTAATCTGTGAAGAGATTGATATGGCAATTTCTAAGAGACTGTAATCACACAGATCTGCTGCTAGCACCGAAGGCAAAGCGCTAGCAAAAGGACTTGCAGTTCATGAGAGTGAGGTGGGCATTTGAGGAGGCAATTACTTCTGTGTTTGTAGTAACGTTAACTCAGTGTGTCGTTGAAGTTTAGTAATCAGTAAAGCGATATTGGGACTCAAGTTGAAAAATTTCTGAATTATGGAATCTATTTTTATTGTTTGCTAGCTACCCACACAGTCTTTCTTGACTCGTTCACATTATACTGATTGTTCTACTTCTAAAGAACTATTTAATAATTCTTCCAAGTGAATTCAACATTGACAGTGAGATTGGACCTGTAAATAACAACACTCAATCCGCCCCATATTAGATTAGGCAAAGATATGTGGTTGTAGGCAAGATTTTTATTTCTATAAGAATGAAAGTAAGAAGCCAAAGATAGATTTTTTGTTGCTTTACTTATACTTGCGATACCAGCAAAATTCCGCGGAATTCTATTATTGTCTTGTGAGAACTCGGCTATGAGATCGAAATCATGCACGGTAATTCGCGTAGATTCAGGGGTGAATTCTAGTAGTACTCGAGCAATATGTCTTGAAGACGAGGATTTCCCAATGAAAACCACATTCCGCAAAGACTCGCCGTTGAAATCCATAAACTGCAAATCAATTGACCTCGTAGTGCCTCGATATGTAGTCCTTATTATCAGAAGTCAACCTTGTGGTAGTACCCCAGGTCAGGAACTAAGCTTTGCCGTACCTTAGAAAATCAGAGACCGCTCCGACAAATCTATGATGTTGCGAGATCCACCACTCTCATATTAGTACGGTCTTGATATAATACAGTGGCGTAGAGGCACTTTTAAGAATCTCTGTCATCCTGATCTGCCTCTTAATCATATACATCTCACAGATTAACAGTCTAGACCGGGCAAAAGTTTCTCCATAGTAAGACTTCATTTCGTGAAGAACGCTTCCTAAGCCAGATGGTCAGAATTTTCCACAAAGTAACCGATATATCATTCCAAGTAAGTCTCCAAACATCATACAGGAGAAGGTTGTTCATTGTTACCCTTGCTCCAAGCTGACTCGATGGTAGAATGAGACAGCCAGCTTCAATTCGAGACGATGGTTAGTCATCTGCAGTCACAATCCTCAATAAAATGAGATGCTCAAACTAATCATGGAGGTACAGGAGATGAACTGTTGATCCAAACATTCGCACCCGGAACTACAAATGTCTCAACAAACGCCAGAGAAGAGAGACATATAACCCTCGATGACGTAGACGGCCTTCGAGCAGGCCTTGAGAGATATCAACTAAATCGAGATGCAGCCATTGGAGGTCACTCGTATGACTTTACTGAGCTATACACGGAACATCGCAAGTGGCAGGAACAGGTAAAGAACGTCAACCAACTACTCAATGAGTATGTTTGGCAAACTACAAATCTGCGCGAAAATCCAAAGCTTATGCGTGACACGCATGCTATGATAAAACTTGTCGAATCTCTAATACGCGCCCGAGACGAGCGAGGTATAAAATTTGAGATTGCTTTGCATGCTAGAAAGTTAGCAGAGGCGGAGTATGCAGAGTCAAGAAAGGAGGGTAGTGATGATTCGGTTGTTCCAGTGGAAGAGGGGTCAAACGGCAGATATGGGTAATTGAGCTCCTCATACCCCATCGGAAAACTCTTCAGTGATAGCTAATCTGTTCTTGATAGAGGAGTGGTATCAAAAAGTCTCTGAACTTTGGGAGGAGGATTCGAAGACAGTTGCGAATGTTCACGCCGCATATCGTGCTGTTCGCAATGGAAAATATGCTAATGTTCGAGAAGCGTTGGAGGATAAACTTCACTCTTAGTACTGGCCTTGATTTTGGACATGGTAGTCCCAAAATCCTAAACTCGAAAGTAATCGAAAGACTAGACACGATGGTAGAGTGAACTTTGTCCAGGGAACCTTTGTCAACACCTATGTGTTTCCGTTGGAACAGCGGCATGTAAGATTCACATGCCGCCCCACTCTTTATCGCACATTTCGGATGTGGCGTCTCACCACAGGTATTGGGACATAATCATCTCATAGTTCAGCTTTCACTCTTCGTATGAAAAGGATAGACAGAAATATACAATCATTCTGACCGGTACATACGTACTATACGTCTACAACTTATGAAGTCTGCCCAGCAGTTTCTTTCCAAGTTCGAGCATGAAGAAGCGCTATCACGATGATTAATTAGATGCATGGAAAATAGGAGAGAACTGGCATGTTGGGATTTGTTCCATCGTCGTATATCATTTTAGAAGTTGACCTCTCTCTCAAGCTTAATCATAGCATTGATTACAATTCATGTAGCAAAGTTTCAGCTCTCGCTTGTATTTGATCTACCGTTCCCTTTAGATTAGCATAATTAAGATATTTCTCATCTTCTGCTTGACCTACCCATAATCAGCAAACAGCAGCCACATAAAAAACAATTATAAAGTAAGAATATTCATGAATCAAAGACAACAGAAGCTTTTTCCTGGGAATACATCTTTCGAGTAACAAGAATGCTGAAAAGACGCGCTGTAGAAATGAGCGAGGATAGCCTGGTCCGACTTCTTTACCCCAGGGGTTGACTAAACATTTGATCATTTCTGGAAAAGACTTCACCTGATTCTCAAGCGGCAGGCAATGAATCAAGAGATACATTCATTGAATTCCTCTTCAATGTCCCCCTCGGCAACGCCATTATTACTGATATACAACTCGCAGTCGACAGATAAGAAAATATTGTTACTTCCTAAGAACGGCAAACGAAGATCCTAAAGAAAATAATCTTGAAAGACGAAGAAAATGACAAGTTCAGGAGCATTGGCGACGCATTATTTTTCCCCGCTTAGATTCATCGACCAGCTCCTGAGGAACAGCCGAACACCGAACAATTCTCTGGTTCCCAGCGAGAAAGAGACCATAGACTTGAACCAAAAAAATTGCGAGTGGGACAGGGTGGAAATACTTCAAGTCTTTCGAGATGATTCAATGTCTGTTGCGAGATCCCCCCTTTAAAAGACCATGATTTTAAGCACTGTATATGTATTCTGATGTCTCTCCGGTGCTTTTCCTAGATGCATTGTACAGTTTTCCTTTGAATTACGCACCCTAGTGCTGCCTCAATTCTATTTGTGCATCTTGAGCCGCACGATTTCTGTCCCCCTCCACATGATGAAGTGAGAGATCATACTCGATTGTTGCAATTCCTCGCCAAGAGAAAGCATGCCCCTTAGCTAGACCCATGGTTGGTAAGCGAGGCGTAGAAGCCGACAAGTATTGAAAAAAAAAAAATAGAATTTGATAAAAGTAAAACATAATCTAAACTCAAAAATCCAAACGGTGTAGGAACAGCGCCCCTTATGTGTACAATTTTGTATTCATTCGTACATTGCATTTCAAGCCCTAATCATGTACATTTTGTTTTGGTATCTAGCGCAGGTCCATCCGAGTATTCCCACATTGTTGCGCCTGTTCGTAATGTGCCGTAACTCCATACTTAAACTCCATACCCGAATAATTCAGGCCATACAATCCAGCAACCTCCAGCCCGGCCGCAAGATCCATTCTCTAGGTCGCGATATGTGCATTCAATCGAATTGATCCATCAATTAAATATAAGAAACGGCAACTTCCAGCACACTAACCCTCCTGACCCTACTCTCAGTCTCCCCCATATCGTCATTCGTATTGTCAATTTCCACGATATCATCAACGGTTGCTACACTTTTTGTCCTAACAACCACTCTCACACCTTCTTGTTGCTGCCACCAATGCGCCAACATCAAAGTTTTCTCGATTGCCTTCCCTGTTCCTTTCATTACAACTTCTTCACCATTACCACTCCCAGACTTCCTTTCCATCCTACTATTTTTAATGCCCTCTTCAATTTCTCTCATTAACTCCCTGTCTGTAGTTGGCAGAACTCTAGGTCCGGCACGGAATTCTGCTCCATCAAGGTATTTCCGGACTCGTTTCACGATGGCGATGAATTGCGATTTGTCAGAGACGTAGACGACTTTCTCAGAGGAGGAGCGGGATGACGCGATTGCGGGGTGCAGAAGGGGTCGCTTTTGAATTCTTTGGTCTGCGCATATGAATTAGCATAATCAATGACAAAGGAAATTAAGGGAATCTTACTCTTCCCTACCCTTGGCAGTTTAGGTCTCTTGTCGTCCTTAGAGGAAAGGGATGGTAGATTGCGAGCCATTTTTGTGCCGGCCACCTTGCGGCTCTGGATTTGGATTGGATAGTTTATTTGTAATTTGCACGCGACAATGTAGGAACGTGTGAGGAAGGTATGAAGAAAGATTGTGTCGTAATACTTATTAGTGGACGAGATATTAAGCAATTACATGAGGTTGGGGAAGCTGTATATAGAGGGTTGGATGGTTTACAATTGACGATTTCGAGAGTTATGCGAATTGAAACGGGAAAGTTCTAAAATAGGTCATTCACCGCCCGGCAGAAACCATCTTACACTAACGTCATAGGCCACAGATGGATGGCTCCACCAAAGTGCAGCAATCTACATCATCCCGAGAACATTTAATTTCGTATCAGCAATACCTATATCGACATGTCTACATCCGTCTGGCCGTCTTTACCTGACCATGAGTTGAAAAAAGAAGAGGGCAATTCTACGGTATATATCTACTTTATTTCCCATGCAACCTTATCTTTGCAACGAGCCGCAACTGACCTTCAATCCAGGAACGCGAGCTATCATGGCTTCTAGAATCACTCCAGGAAACCTTAGCTTCGCTGAAAACGGGCCTGGAAGATTGTTATGCGCTTCTCGCGCCCGTTGAGCCGGGGTCTACACTTGTAATGTCATCACCTCGTTCCGAGTATCTGAAGGGGCATATTACACGTGTTGGCACTCAGTTGGTTAAAGGAGTATGGCCTCCCCTTCTCTCCCGACTTTCTTCATATCTTTACCTTCGTCTTCCACCCCAAGCCTCAAATTATGAATACATACCCTTCCGGCCACCACTAATAGTCTCTCCTTTAGACCCTCCATCTCCGCCTCAAATCTCTCCCACCATCCTCATTTTCACTCTCGCCAACCTTGCCTCTTCTCCTCGAACCGCTCACCCAACTCCGCACACTGTTAAATCAAAGCCTCGATTGCGTTGATATAACTCGTTGGACCGGTGATCGCCATTCTGCCCCTTTTATATCCTCCCAATTGCACCTTCTCCATGGTATTCTCACCGAGGCCAAGCTCGTCCTCAAAGGCCCCTCTCTCCTCGAATCTCCCACACAAACCCCCGCCTCTTTGAATTGGGCGCATAATCCTGTTGACCCTGATACTTTCTCCCCATCCTTACCATCCAATCTTTCTCTTGATCTTACAATTTCCGATGGCTCATTATTGCTCACCATACGAGTCCTTGAACCTGTAGCACAACAAGTCAATTTTGGGAGTAGGATAGCATTTGCAATTGGAGCGCAGAGAAGATTGGAGCACGATGAGATGGATGAGGTTTTCATGTACAAAGGAGAAGAGGTCAGGGTCAAAGAAAAAGTCAGGGTAGAGAGTGCGGATCCAAGGTTAATGAGTGTTTTGGCTAAAGTGGCAGCGCTAGAGCATACGGTTGAAGGGGCGAGGGCCGGTTTGAAGATTGTTATGGGCGGTGATGGGCCAGAAATTGAAGATTAGTGGTCTTTTGGAGACTACTTGCAAAGAAAATCAGTCATGGCAATCCGCCCAATATCTAATTAAAATATTCATAGCATCGACCCAAGTCTGGCCCGACCTTGTTGGATATAATGCTCAGGGTGTCGAACTGGCACGCCTGACAGCTGACGCCAAGCCTTCAAGGATTCAAGAGTTGCAAGTTGAATGAAATGACTCGTTTAGGAGCTAAATCCTGGGTTTGCGATGATACCATTCGAATTTTCTGCGGTTTCGGGTTGAGATTTTCTGTTTTTATTTAATTTAGCGACTGTGGCAAATTTCATTCAGTTAATAATGTCTGGCCTCACAAGTCTCTTCACAAATATGTATGTATATGTTTAGAATGTGGTTCTGCGTTACAATTTGCAATAGAAGTAGCATGGCGTCAATTCTATCCTCGGAATTATCGGCGGGTTTGCAATTACAACTTCCTCTCAATTTCAAACTCAATACCGCAGCTCTAATCAAATAGCTGCAGGAATCTGGATTATCAGCAACCACGCTCCTGCTCACACAAATGCCTCCCCACGTATCACCAATCTTTATGGGCATCCTTTGAAAATTGATGGGCTCTTCATTGCATCTGACCCATTAGTCTTTGAAAAGTAGCAAGAAGTGGTGCGCGAAAAAGTTGCCGAACGTCGAGTTCATCCTTGCGGTTCCGGCCACTTTACATAGTTTGAGGTAACGAAAGATGTATCCTCATTCACCAACGCTTGTTTTTTGGGCGAAGCGGGACAACAGCCACCGGTTCTCCCTCGTTTATCTTATGTCACTTTTGGGGAAGAGTTCCAACTCTCGCGGGTAATCCTTGAGCCATTATTTCCCACTTGATACACAAGAACTTTGCTTCGGCGGAAGTGAGAACAGCCAGTGAAGGAGCTAATATAGCTGGGAAAAGAGAGAAATACAAGCCAGGAGAGCGCCCTCTCTTGACTGAACGGCAAAATGAAGCTTCGGGATTTGTTACACCTCAACGCAAGTTGAATAAGCATCTTGCTTAAGCACGTTGTATATCAAATACCTCGCAAAGGATCACTGTGTACAGCAGGTGAAGCATCTTAGACCTAAGCTTCATTTATGACCAAATGCCTTAGGAGACCTGTTGAAAGCTTCATCATTCGACTCAATTTTGAACTTTGAAGGCCCTTTTTCTTGGCCACTCAAGCTTCATTGTTACATTCAATTTCGATGATCAATACTTCAATATGCTTCACACTTTTGGTCGGTTGATTCTCGTTGATTTGTACGGTTTTATGACCTCAGATCGCATTGCCCATTTAGTATTCTATCATCTCGTCTAAAATTGCATAATCACATTCATTAATTCGTACATTTTTAGAAGATTGGTCCAATAGCGTGTATTCAATAAGTCTAGAAAGATGCTTCAACTACAAGAATTGCCACTGAGAGGAAGCATTGAGTCGTTCACTATGATTTCCTGGTCCTTCCCCTTTCAAACGCCCACCCACTCAGAAACCCATTTAGTGATCCACTCCCTTTTCACGCCCTCTAAATCTGACAGAGTTTTACTTGCTTTTTCGGTCTCTTTCGTTTCCAAAGCATTACTTTTTTCGCCACTTCCAAGCACATCTTCGTAGAACTCCAACAGCTTGACTGCGGGATTGTGTTTCAAGATCTTGTCCAATTCTCCGTCCTTCAATATGGTGCCAGCTCCTGCTCTCAATTATGTATCTTGCCTGACTCCAGACATCAAGTGGAACGACGTCAATTTCCTTGCTGGAAATGGAAGATAGATCCATAACCAAGTCCTCTCGGATATCTTCCCAATTTTTGGAATTGGGATTTAAAGGGTGAAAAACCTGAACTGCTTTTTCATAATTTTCGTCGTTTTTGTTGCCCAGAGTCAATTCTGCGATGATATCTGCAAGTAAACCTACCGGTACCCAGTCGATTCTTCCAAGGCTTACGCCTAGAGAGCTGGGAATGCAGCCTACATGTATAAAACTAAGAATGAGGCTTGGGAACCATTCAGTCTTGTTCCACATCCCTTTAGCTTTTACCGAACCGGCTATCTGGCCGACTCTTGCGAGGGAGAATTCACAGCCATGAGATGAAAACTTATCCGATGCATAAGAGATAAGAAGTTCGGAGATAAGTTTGCTTTCCGCGTAGCCATTTTGTCCTATGATAGATTTGTTTGGGTCGGTCGATGGGTGGACTATGATCTCAGGTGTAGCACCAGACGGAGTTTTGTATCCCATGACTGAGCTAATTGAGGAGATGAAAAACAATTTCCCACCTGCGCTTCATACTGCGAGTGTAATGAGATTGATCAGACCTTCAATGCTCGGACGGAAAGAAGAGAAAGATAGATTGAAATTGACGGCCAGGCATTGTGAATGATGCGGGTTGCTTGTAGTAAGTTGGAATAGTCTTCTGAGAGAAGTCCGAGCTGTGACTTCGAAAGATCTGTGGTGAGAAATGCGACTCGACTACCGGCAGTATCCACTACTATGCTTTGAGAGTCCCGGAGACACTTTCCAGATGATGGACGGTTCAAACAGTATATATGAGCGGCTCGGGGAGATGAGAGAAGACTCCCTAGAATGTGGGAGCCAAGCGTGCCTGTAGACCAGTCAAAACTATTATCTCATGATTTGTGCCAACTTTTCTGTGTAAAGATGGCGGAGGTAAGAGAATCGAATCGATACAGCCCTGAAACTCTGTGAGCATACTGTTACTCAATCGAACAGTCATTTGTTGGACATCTATATTTTCTCGTCTTTCGAAAGCTTCATGACAGCGTTTGCTAATTGAGCGATCGAAGGATTGGTATAGAGCGTACTTGAAGCAATTGATGTAGTTCCAAGACCACGACGAAGCTTACTTGCCACTGTGAGAGCCTACAGTGAGTCCATCCCGCGCAGAAATCCTCATTCACATCTAAATTGGGCCAAGAAATAATGTTCATCACAGCTTCTTTGAGAAACTCGGAAACCGCCGATAAATCATCAATGTCAATGTTGGGGGTAAGTTCGTCGTCTGTTTCTGCTGTCATGCTATCTGCATCTGCATACAAAGCATAAAGTTCTTCCTCGTAGAGCTGTAAAGTTCCTGCTCGTTGAACTGTGCCTTTTCCCGCAATCAACATATGTTTGGTTGGATCTGTGAAAAGGATGTGAGTTTTAGCAATCTTTGCATGAGCCTGTCGGTAATATTAGTGCCTGTGTTTCATGAATGGAGGAAAAACAGAAGATCATGTCTCCTCTTGCATCTCCTCTTAGGCATGGAAATTCAAAGTCACTGGACACTTCTGGTTGGCTTCTTCCACAGACGGCCAGATCCTTTCTAGTAGGTGCTGCGCGCTCGGCCACTGAAAGTTCAACATCTCCATTCACAGGGTCTATCAAAAGTGATGCTTGGAAACGTTGTGCGCCCATCACCAAAACTGCATGGACCTCTAGATTACGAGCTACGATGTGCTGCTCCACAGATATACGATTAGCTTTCTCGCCATTCAAGAAAACAATAATATCGTCAGCTCTTGCATGCCATTTCCAGAGGTTTGGTTTGCTAGGGTGAGGTGTGAAGAGATCACGACTAGCATATTCTGTTGCTTGAGGAAACATGGTGAAGGTAAATTGCTGCTTTGCCAGTTCGGCACTCGAGATTATGGCCAGCTCGTGGGTGCCATTTGTTAAAGGTCTGAGTTCCACGCCTATTTCTGGGTGAAATTCGACATATTTCCAGTCTTCTCGGTCAAATCCAGCATTTTAATGGACCTGGTTGGTCAAATCGAGCTCGGTAGCTCCAAACTGATTTACAAGTCTGATCTTCGATGCAACTATGTCACCAGTGGGGCCTGTGGTAAGTCCCTCCACAATAGATGATCATTTCCAAATTCTCAGCGCAATAGTTGAGGAGGTCTGGGCTTTGGCTCAACTCATTCACAATAGAGGGTACTATATATGCAATATCGGCTGGTGTTTTCTTCAATCCATCCACAAGCTCCTTCGCGGATGGTATTGCTCCAGAAGTAGGGCTGATCATCACTGTACCAAGGGGTACAGCATTGAACAAATGGCAGCAAAGATATGCACCCTTGATAAATGTACATCAGCAATGATAATCAGCATCAAAACAGGTTAAAACTCACGTGGAAGGGTGGGAAGGTTAAAAGTACTCTTTTTCCCTCATACATCCGATGTTGGCTCTCGTAACCAGCTGGTGGGACCAACGCCATCAGTGCGATCATCCTTTGGGCAGTATCGTGAGTCCAAACCATAGGCTTCGGAAACCCAGTTGATCCTGAAGTATTCCTTTCATGACTGAGGGTATTTTACAATACACCATAGGTATGAGCCGCGCAAACTTACAAAACGACGAAGGGCTCCTGACTTGCTTCCGAAAAAGTCTTTCCAAACGGAAAATCTCCACCCTTGTTCTTAAGAAGTCGTCAACACTTGGGACCTCAATCATTCGAAGCTCAAAATTTGCTTCAAGAATATCGGTAACCTGTGGAGGACCCGAAGTCGGTGACAAGATAGTTTTGCATTTCAAGCGTTCTAGTAGGTTTATTTGAGCTTCAAAACTGTTTCGCGGAGAGGCGAGAGAAATCTTTCAGGCGTTAGTATTACAGGAACCAAATCGGGAAACATTGTGTTTGAGAATGTTCTGAGACAAAGTGTCACAAGTGAATTGAAGAAGGGGTTTCTTGAAAGCTTAAATATATAGATAGAATACGCACCAAGTAGCCAGTTTTTACAGCACCTAAGTTACGCGCTGGATATCTCAGGTCATTAGGTCCGATATATGCTAGAACCTCAAAGTTCTTTGCTGGGCCCAAGGTCTCGTGTAGCCACCAAGCAACACAGTTAATAGCATTTGCCAAGTCACCAAAAGTGATCTTGCGATATCCTTGATCGTAGGTCACACTGAATACTCTGCATATAGAGCTTCCGGGTCAACCTCAGCTAGATGGTCAATAATGTTGGGAATAAGTTCATCCTTCCATTTTCGAGGAACCATGGCTAGTAAGCCCCTAGTAGTCAACGAGTAGTTTCTTGATACTTGATCCTTTGTAGTCTTAATCTTGAAGCGCAATAGTTCAGATTGGGATGTATACACCTAGGAGATGTTTCATGGCTTTTAGATCCTTTCAAATTAGCAAGCAAAGCAGTCTCCAGATGTACATAGATAGCTGACTACCGGATATGACGGCACCAGTAAGATTGGAGCTAACCAACGGGCAGCCAACAAACAATCGGAAATTTATATTACCCACCATTATTCGTTACAAGCATACAAGTAGCATACGAGTAGCATATGCTATTTTGCTTGTCAAAATTTGGTTCCATTATCATTCACAAGCAGAGAAACATGATAATTCACCCAGTAAATGACTCAGTCATCTACGCAATGGGAATGATACTATATTAAAGAGTCAAGATGGGGGGACAAACAAATATAATCGCTGATAGGTTGGCTGAAGTAATCAAATCACGTGTAGCTTTAACCTTATAACCTCAGCACCAGCCACATCCTCTTCAAGCATCTGGTTTAGCACTGATAACGAGTTATTGATCGAACCATCAGCCACGGTAACTTTCCCAGACGTAATTCCAGCTGTTAATCTTACAATCAAAGTAAACACTATCACAACCTCCCGTTCATCAAAAATGACAATCCGGCCTCCATTCGGCCATCGCATGCGTGACACTCATTTCCAATTCTCTTCCACCTACACCCCGCTAAACCACGGCTCTTTTGGCGCCTACCCACGTCCCATCCAAGAAGCCCAAGATGCATTTCAAAAGCAATGTACCGAAAGACCGGATACATTTTACGTCTATGATCTCCCAAAGCTTGTTGATGAATCACGGAAAGCTGTCGCGCCACTTCTAGGTGTTAATCCCAAGGAAGTGGTTTTAATACCGAACGCGACAACAGGGGTGAACACCGTATTGAGGAATTTGAGATGGGAGGAGGGGGATATGATTGTTTACTTTAGCACGATTTATGATGCGTGTGAAAAGACGATAGAAAGTGTAAGAGAGATGTTAGGGGTGGAAGTAGCGACTAATTGTCAGGTGTTGGAGTATCCGATTAATGAGAAGTCTGATTTGGGAGAATTCAAAGAGTTTGTAGAATTGGTACAAGCGAATGGGATAAAAGTCAAGTTGGCTATATTTGACACGGTAAGATTGCCTCGATCTAACAAATGGAGTCAGTTCAAACTGTCAGTAGTTTTGACATTATATTACCTCTCATGTATTGCTTTCAGTACATCTCATCTGACTTCAAGCAATGATCAAAGTTATCTTACGATGTAAATTCTAGATTCTTACGTTTCCCGGTGTTCGAATGCCTTGGGAAAAACTGGTACAGATATGCAAAGAGCTAGGTGTCTTGAGTTTAATCGATGGTGCTCACGGTATCGGACACATCGATCTCACACATCTTGGCTCAGTCAGTCCCGACTTTTTCGTCAGTAACTGTCATAAGTATGATATCTCCTTCTCTTCACAATCATATTCTAAGTTATTGTAGATGGCTCTATTCCCCTCGCTCATGCGCAGTTTTTTATGTGCCCCTCCGCAACCAGCATCTGATCCGCACATCTCTCCCTACATCTCACGGCTACCGCAAAGGTTCCGAGAACGACACTTTGGAAGACATCAACACCTACTTTATCTCAATGTTCAACTTCGTCGCAACGATCGACTACACACCATATCTCTGCATCCCTGCCGCAATATCCTTTCGCAACAACATTTGCGGCGGCGAAGCATCCATTCGCCAATATTGTTTTGACCTCGCTAGAACAGGCGGTAATACATGCGCTTTAACCCTGAACACGCATACTCTTCCTATTTTGCCTGGAAGAGAAACCTGTTTCACGAACATCAAACTACCAATACCCTTTTGGCGCGAGAGCAGCAACAAGTCTTATATATCACCTCAGCCGACAGCATTTGAAGCCGCTGATGCAAAGAAAATCAGAGTATGGCTGAACATAACCGCAGTCAAAGAATTTGATACTTATCTTCAAATCGGGTGGCATGCGAATGTGCTATGGCTTAGATTGAGTGCGCAGATATATTTAGAATTGAAAGATTTCGAATGGGTAGGGGAAAAGTTGAAGGGATTATGTGAGAGAGTTAACGAGGGAGAAGTAGAGGGGACTAGGAGGGTGAGTTTAGCAGAGACTCCGGAAGCTTGGGAATCAGACATCTGCGATGGCCCTTATGGTGATGAAGTTGATGATCCGGCTGTGGATGATTCGTCCAAATTGATAAAACGGCTCAATGCTAATTTTGCAGATGGAGTAATCATGAACCACAAATTTGTACCAAATGTGCGAGATATGGATAACGGAGTATCAACACGACAGGGTTGAATACAACATTGCGATTTTATTTCAGCAGGTTTTATGTGGCATATGGCATTGATCGGGGAAATTGAACAAGTAGCTTTATATAGACCATGATTAATGATTGAATTTCTACTTTAACCCTCGGTTGTTCGAGACAACAGCTTACGGAGAGTATCGTCTTCAATGCCTTTTTGTAGAGCAACTGCTATGTAACCTCAAATAACGGACCCTTCCTGGACCCTGTATACAATTCCTCGAATAAATTCGTGATTCATAGCAAATAGTGCTTTTATGCACCGTCCATTGAACCTCCGATCACATACAGCTATGCTGCAAGGAGATAGGACGCCACGTAAATATCTAGAAATTCGTTTGATGCATACCAATACACGCAGGGAATAGGTTCCGTTTGTGGAATATCGGTTTGATACGTCGATTAGACTTCAGTAGTTCTCAGAGCAGTCTGACTTTGATTCAAACGTTCAATCCTCAGACTGACATATTGTGGTATCATTATCTTACTTATAATGAGAGAGCGACAAAGTCGTGTCGACAGCCACTTGGAAAAGTTGCTAGTGAGAGTACAACTTCGATGATGGGTTTTAGTGTTATTGAATCTCTTATGTATGTCTCCCATACTCATCTCATATGTCGATTCCCGGGGCACGATAGATCCCCTTACAGATCAAGTTGTCTCTGCTACTACTTTAGCATCATACAACATGCCTTCCGACAATGCTGCATATGACATTTATAATATAATTTCACGCTAATCTCTTGAAGACTTCATCCACCAAACGCTGATTTATTGACAGGCATGAAAGCTTCAACTACATCACCCCTGATCCCAATCTTACACCACCCATCAAAATCAGTCACATAGAATATCCCATTTCCCTCCTCCTCACTCGTGCTATTCCGCCACGCAACTCCAAAATGCATATCCGAACTCACCCCCTTCACGATCCCATTCCGCGCAACACTAAAACCCCCCACAAACCGCCATGTCGAATAAGCCAGGCGGTGTAGTGGTGTAGAGTCCGCATGGGGTCGCGCGAGTCTCAAGGCCCGCAACGCATACGAGGACAAACATGCAAGCGAATAACAGGGATGTGTAGATTTTGTACCAGAGACTTGTTATGCATGGGATGATCGTCGTGGTGGAATTATTGGTCAGGAAGTAGAATGTATATATGGGAAGTGAACAGAGGAGGAAGATGGTGTAAAATAGAACGACGAGGAATTGAGTGAGGGTGAAAAAAAAATTCAAAGGATAGGATGAAGGATTGTAGGGTAATAGATAGAGGAACGCTAGAGCCAGAAGGGCGAGTAACGGGAGGATAAAACAGATTCGCACAGTTATACCACGCCAGCTGCGGGGGGAGTGGAAATCAAGCGAGGGGACTGGCAATGATTCAAAAAGTCCTAAGCTGAAAAGGGTCCGACTTGTTGGTGATTTGCGCGGTTTCAATGTGCCAGCGAGGCTGTATCCGTCACAAATTTCCATTTCTGGGTCACTATCGCCATCGATCTCCACATCCACATATGAATAATCATCAGATATCCAGATTGCCGCCGGTAATCTCAGTAATCCGTATACAGCTAGTGGTGCAAAAACCGTTCCCAGGGAGATTGTCATACAAAAACCACCTCCGTTCAATGCACCCACCAATTGCCAAATAGCTTGTAGTCCTTGCAATACAGTGGCAACTGTTTCAGCCGATGTCTTTGAAACCAAAATAGCGTGCGGAAGGCTGTGAATACGAGAACAGAATCGTCGACTCTTCCGCATCATATTTTCCGAGCCATCCCAGCCCCGCGAGGTCCAAAAATGTGCATTGCTAGCTGCCATGTCCGCAGTGTTCCATGGGCGCGATCGCACTCGTCGATCAAGAATGGAGAAGTAACGCCATAGAATCGAAGTAGGATTATAGTGACCGAGCCGCTCGTGCCAACGGGGTCGTGGGTTAGAGAGATAAACAGGCGATGGAACTCCGGCAACGACATGAACAATGAGGGGGGCGAGACAGAGTGTAAATAGACTTATCCAGTCCGCAAAAAAGATTCCAGATGCTTGGTATGCCAATGGAAGTACGCCGTGATATGGAAAGTTGCTGTTCATTGTGTTGTCTGGAGATTGTCATTGAACTGGAAACGCCAGAAAATAAAGAATATTGGTATTGAAGGGAAACTCTACAAACAAATGATTATTTAGTTTGCCATCGGTGCATAGTTCCAATGATTGTCCTGGGAAGGAAAAGAAGGCTACAATATAACATGGCATAGCAAACTTATGATTGCCTTGACTACTATGCCACAATTCTTATCGGGCTCGGTATGCAGCATACTGTGGATGCAGGTATACAGTTACCCTGCAATTGAGGTACAGAACGGAGAACATATTAAAAAGTCTGGTAACAGATACTCATCGTGTCCCTTGACATTTATGAGGTGACTCAAAATCGGCCCTTTACACCCAGTTGGGGGTCCAAATACAAGAGAGCTTGCTGTGAACTGATGCCGCGCCTTAATCGACATTGAGCAAACACGACCATGTTGGTACAGCTGAAAAATGTTTTGAGGAGGGTTCTATGATCTACGAATATTGCCGTGTATGTGAAACTAAATGCACAGAGTAGCACAATAACACGAGTGCCATCTCGATACGAGCTAAAAATCGGTAAGAACGCTAGCAGCAGCCTAGTTCAATATTTTCTCGTGCAATCTCACAATCCTCTTCACCATGTATCTTATCTATTCACATAATTTAGTTGAATCAAGACCGGCTCCACTGATTTGATCTATTGAAATATTTGCGTTTGAATTCCTTACAAGCTTTCATTGGTTTTTAATCAATTTCTTAATACATGTAGCAGCGTGCTGATCTTGTACATCAAGGTCAGAGCTGGGTATCGTCCACTCAAGTTTCATCGCTTCAATATCGCACTTCATTGACCAAATTTGTCCTGGTATCCGCAATGCTCACATTTAATACATAAGTTTAATCCTCCCGCCGATTCAGGTGTCCTATCCATGCGGCTATTGAATCAAGCAACTGGACTCCAGGGCATAGGAATCAAAACTCGACTCTTCATATTTTGAATCAATGGCACAGTCTTGTGAACTGTGTCTCCCCAACCCTCGATCTCCCAGCTTTGCTCTCTTCTTCTCTTCCTCTCTTCCAAATCCGCAAATTGCCACAGATGATGCACCGTATTTAATTCTCCAATTTGTACAAACCATGCTCCAACGCCTTCCATGACTTCTCTACGAGCCTTGAGACCGCGGCGCCAATGGGTCTCCCATTCTAAGAGGTTTCCGGGGTGCAATGTGTAAGAGCGTAATTCAAAGAGACCGCCAAGATCACGGGGTGCAGTGGTAGGCCAAAAGGAAAATTCTTGCATGAGAGAAACGTTCTTCTTTGTAATGAGAGACTTGAGTTTCTTGTCGAATGCGGGAAAGTCGGGGTGCGATGCGATACTGTGAAGAGAGTCATGATAACCATGATATCTCTGATATTCCCAAACGTGAACTGCCATCATTCATCTGTTAGAGTTTGCACGCCGAATAAATTTAGAAGTGAACGAAAATCGGGCCTTACCAAATGTATCACAATCTCCAACCTCCGTTCTCCAGCTTCCTACCAAGTGTACTTTATTCTGTTCCATTCCCGCCATTTTTGGATACCATTCCCCAACTAATTGGACATACTCGTCAACTTTGTCTGGCTTGACCTCGTGGAACACAATCGAGTGCACATATTTGCCTCTAGCCAAAACCTGACTGAAACTCTGTTCAATCTCCTTTTCCATTTCACGACCTTCAGGAGTGCCATAAATCAAGCTACTTAATTTTCCTTTCTTCTCACCACTTCCGTTGGTGTGCTCTACTCCATTTAGTGTATGGTCTGCCGAAGCAGATTTTTGAGCTTGGGAGGAAAGTTTGAACTCACTTGCAGCTTCTTTCTTGCGATGTTGTTCTGCGATTCTTTCTCGAAATTCTTTCTGCTTTGCATCGAATGAGGCCACACCTAGAGGGGTGATATCTGCTAGGGCTGGGACACGAGAGAGAGAGGTGGATGTAGTCGTGAAAGCTCTAAGAGGTTGACTCGCAATAGAGCTACGTGAGGCACGTGAGATACGTCGCGTGAACATTTTAAACTCGTTGATGAATTATTGACGTGGTCGATAGTTGTGATGATTGTGATTGCACAAGCTTGGTTCAAGTGTAAATCCGTTTTCGTAATTGAAAGCTCAACAATCTCAGAAAGGTGAAGGAAAGAATGTCGCTTGGTTAATTGAATAACTGAGGATTGACTCTCCAATTATCATCCAATTAATGTATAATGGGCTTTGTTGTACCTTCGTACTTTGCGAAGGGTCGGTATGATGTCGTCGTCGTAGTTTATTCACTCTGTCTCTTCTCGTCTCGCTGTTTTTCGAATGCAAAGCAGAAATGAAATTCAATATTCTCTTGAAGAGGAAATGTTGTTACTTCCTCCTAGATTTTTTGGAGATGCAGTCAACAGAAACAAAGGAAGATTGAAGCTGCAAAGTAGGTTTGGTTTAGGTTGAATCAGTTCGTAGTACAAGAAACCATATAATTGGCTGAAAATGAATCCAACAACGGCAAGCTTGCCAAATACCCCGCACTTTCTGGATTACTAGTCTCTCCTAAAGTATAAGAACGACTATCAAATGATGAGTAGCTCAAGCGGGAAAGATCGAAATGGTATATGCAGAAACAGATTGGCTTAAAGATTTGTGTGGTTACAATACTTTTGAGGTGTGATGTGAGAGAAAGAGAGGAATTGCTGGATGTACTGAAAGGGGAAAAGAGGACAAACAAGCTGCAGCTGGGCAGTGACGAGTGAGGAGTAAAAGCAAGGATGTGGTGGCTCCATTTAGGATGAATGTGAGGGTTTGAGGGTTTGAGCTCTTGTGGAGACCAATCAGACATCGAGATTCCATTATGTATCAATTTGTATGGGGAAACGAAGCTGAAGATATCGGTACACGTGAAGATTAATAGTAAACTAGACTAGATGAGGAAAGTAAGCTCTTTTGGCCTTATAGTAAAGGCCATCAGCAATCGGAAGCAACGTGACATGCACACTAACCTAATACATTCTAGCCTTACTTTTGTTGCGACCCTTCCCATCGTCAACCTCACTACCATTATCGAAATCACCACCGTCTAACCTCCACTCAACCCTCCGGTACATTTTCAGTCGTATCCCACAGCACAAAATCACAATGTCTTGGTTAGGAAAGAAGTTCCCTGTGCCTGTCGGTATGTGAAGCCATTCAATTGCAAGCTGTGAAAAGCTTTCGTTCAGTACCTTTCCGATGTTGAAGTAATATTTACTGACGAAATTGTGTTTCTAGCCAAGCCAATGGCTCCTTTCTTTGTTGCCGGTATGTTAATTTGGAAGCCCTTCACTCCCGAGTATATCACGGATAGCGAAGGTCGAAAGGATCTGAAATTGGGAGGAAGGACCAGGCCGGGACTTGAACTCTGGGCTGATAATTTGGGGATTTAGGTGCCGTCATTATGTACGGAGTCAACTCTGCTGCTACTGCCATGGCAAACAGTACGTATGCCCCATTGCTTGTCTGCGCACATGGATCGTAAACGTGATTTGGATGGGATACTAACGAGAATGGCTACAACAGGTGAGGAATTCAAGAACGATCCCAGAAACCCAAACGCAAAGACCCCAAAGCCAGCCGACAAACACTAAGTGGGAGAAATCTTTCATAGGGGGGCATGGTGACTAGGAACTTGCATAGGGCGAACCTCCGATGAACTGGTCCAATATAGACTGGTTGGATGAATGCCCGGTGATGGATGACGTGTAAAATAGGAGAACAATGAAATCATCTAGTGCCCTATAAGGAGAACCTTGTACTGTGATGAACAATGTAGGTGTGAGGATAGCAGAATCTCGAGTCTGTAATGCAAATCAGTCTTTTTTGGGCAAACCTGTATGGCATGGTGACGAGGAGTATTGAGTCAATGGCCTCGAGTGGGGCTGCAATATGCCTAATTTCCATTGGACTATAGGGGTGAAGTCAGAAGTCTTTGAGATCGTGTTTTCATAAACTGTGGATTGCTCTGAGTTTGTCATGATCAGTGGCAATTGATGATGATTCATAAATTGCTTTGGTATTAGGTAGGTAGTCTTGCAACTTCGAGTCAAGTGAATTGATAAAGCATGTCTTGGTTGTCTTCACTGCTTTCTCCTGCTTAATTTCCTGATGTACTTCTATCATTAATACTCTTCTACCACATAATATAGCTATATTTAACTTGCATATGTTCAACGACAAGAATGAGTGCTTTTACATTCAAGAGTATTAAGAATCTACTAGGTATATGCTTTCACCCCTCTAAGTATTGTGTACTTTCAAGCAAAACAACTATTTTGTCTAAAAATTAAGCTTGAACTGCAAGCCTTGTTTCATAACCAGTAGCATTCATGTCTCTCTTCTTCTATGACTCTAGCTTAGTCACATATGAATTATCTCGGGGACTTTTCTATTACCAAACAACATAAGAATATGGTGAATTCAAATTATGACACCTGATTGACCTTCCTGTTGCCTATGGCTCGACCATGCACGGACCCCATAACAATATTGAATCAAAATAAACCCTTTTCTTCCCATTAATTCTCAACTTCGATCTACGAACCTCCTACTGCAGGACACTTTTGACAAACAGCTTAAACTCTCTAATAACTTTACAACTCTATTCTTGCTGTGCTTGTCACAATAATTGTAGCTTCTAGACTACTCCTTCAATATTTCACAAGACTACCTCCTTGTGAAATCCCACAAATATTCAACTTCGAGACCTGAGGTAAGAAGTTGAACTTGGCTCAAATCGAGGATTATTTGATCAATTCAACCTACGAAGATTATTGACATACGTATTGCATCATCAAATGCAAGATGACGCGCCAACCTTCCGACCAACCTCTCCACGCCCCTAATCGACATGTCAACTCCATTCCTCTTGTTGCTCCTCCTAAAGTTTCTCCTATTCAACAAACTTCATCACACGGCCATGTCTGCCAATCTACAATCACTGCATCCCGCAACCGTGGGCAATATCGGAGAGATGTTTTCGTACCACCTCCACGATTGACACACTTGGATTTGTTGATCATTGAAAATTCAGGATTTCCAAGCATGGCAGAGTTTGAAATCTTTCTCCAGCTGTACCAGAAATCATATTATCACATGGAATTAGCGGAACGCAGAAAGCTCTATCAGCAAGTGGATGTTCTTCGACAAAGTATGCGCCATCCACAATCAGTTCAAGCGCTAGTGGAAGCACAGCAAAGTATTCAGGCCGGTCGCCCATTCCTCAGCCTCAAACATTATGCAAATTTTAGCCGTAACGGATACATGCTTACCTCCATGATCAGTCGCTGCCTCAATCTTACCTCTTTCACTCTTGAGCGAGCTGTTTTTAAGGCTGCACTGGAAGCAAGTAGGAATACTGACATGCCAAACACATCAACCATTCCAGGTAAAGGCTATCGAGACATTGTAAGTACTTTTTTCATTCGCATTATCCAAGAAACGAACTAACCTTCAAATCAGTTATCCCGTGGTATGCAACACTGGACTGCTGAGGATATTTTGAAGCTCGAGACAGTTGTTTACATCCGCCCCGCTGAGCACCACGTCAACAACCCTCCATCTAAGGTTACATCACGTACTGATACCTCCTCTTTCTCGCATAAATCATCTCTCCGTGGCCCACATCCTTCTGGAAATCGAAGTATCAAACTCGATTTGAGCAATGCTGCTTTGACATTACAACAACCCTGGACATACAGCCAGTGTTTGGACTACCTCGCTGATCGGACAATAAACTTCATGAACTCTCATGATCCAGAAACTTTCTTATTCAGCTTGCCATCGGACAACAAGCTTCAGGGCATGACGGCAGAACAACGCGCAGAATTTATTCGCAAGCATATCATGGAACAAGATGCAAAGCGTGCTTTATTGAGATCAAGCAACAATTTGTATCCTGTTCAGTCGCAAACCTCCGAGCGTGCCACCGAAGGTACACAAGATGGTTCGCTTTCGGAGCTTGATACCACTGCATCAATCTTAAAAGGCAGCCCTTACATCCAAGGGACCCTTGATAGTCGTTGTAACAACATCGCCCACGGTATCTACGGTAGTAGGGCTCGACATGGGCTTGAATCACCATCAAGCTCTACTGCAGATTGGGGGAGTAAAATGGGTTATGGACGACAATCATCATCAAGCTCGGCTGCAGATGACGGATATTGCGATTCAAATCTGGGAGATGACGATGATTCTGATTGGCCTCTCAACCCATCTAACAATTGGCGTTCACTACCGAGATCAACCAAGCGTGTGTCTTACGCTGCATTGGCGATAAATATACCGGAATTCCTTCGCAGGCAGGAAGATGATCTGGCTCCTTCTGATTCCCTTTCATTTGCAGACTCAGAGTCAGATAACGGTCATCCAATCACTAAAGACAATGGATCATTGAGTAAAAGCATTATCGATAGCCAAGACCATCTTCGGAAGGGCTCTGTAGCGCCTGCTGCCTTTGCGATCGAAGGTCCACTACATTCCCTGGATGAAAATGACGGTGTTGTTCCAGACAGTGCTCGTCATACCTCTAAGTCGAAGAAAAGAAATCTAAAGCGCGGTTTGACTCAAGGTCGTCGAGTAGCTCAACCACGTGCTCAGCCACGTGCTCAGCGACGTGGTGGAGATTTTGGTGCTTTGCTTAACACCCTGGAGAGAAACCGATTACGATTGCGCTCACTCCCAAAGTTGAACGATGGAGAGCTCGATTGGTGGGGTGACAAGCATCAAACGACTATCCAAGGCTCTCAAGAAGGTCTCAAAGCCCTAGAAGATCCATCTCTTTCTTGGAAAGAGGTTCCGATGCAACAAGCTGGCTCAAATGTTGGTAGTTTCTCAGCTCTATCTCAAGACTGCCAGTTGCAAGGGATGTCAAAGGAGGTGCAAAGAAAGAAGATCGTCCAAGTATGTCAAGAACAAGATGCTTTGCAAGCTAAACTTGTTCCAAAAACTGGTCCACAAGATGATCATACTCTCAATGCCTCACTATCTTTCGCAGAACCTAGTCTTGATCAGGATAATGCCCTTACCGGTGCATCGTTTTCTTTTTCAACTGGTCCACAAGATGCTCATGGCCTTGAAGCTTCAACATGCCAGTTGGAAATGTCAACAATGGAACAGGAAAACATTCAGGAAGTTACGTTGGAACGCCAAGAAAAGGCTGCCATGCAAGCTGTCTATCCTTCTTGGGAGAAAGTTACTAAACAAATATCTCTGGCAGGTCATGAAGCTTTGCCTGATCATCAAACGCAATTGAATTCTCTAGAAGAATCAAACAAAGAGCGACTTCAAATGGCACATCAAGAGCATAGAATTATTCAACTTCAGGCTGATAGTCAAACAGAACCCGTGGAATCTCGTGTTTCTCTTGGAAAACTCGATACTACCCTCGAGGATCCCCAAAAGTTTCACAGTCTCACATTGAAAGAAGAGCAGCAATTCCACCGGAATTTGAATTTGCCTAAGAAGGACAAGAGCTATTCCGCTAGGGCCCCAAAAGTCAATAAACAAGACATGGCTGCCAAGCTCGATGACCTTAAGCAATTCGCGGATGAGTTTAGAATGACCACTCCGGTGCCAAGTGATATTGCCTTTATCAATCACGGTGAGGTTCCCTTGAATGCTTGGCAACATTACCCTCCGGATTCTGCTAACACTTGCGATAAAGGTCCTCTTCGTATTGCTATCAAGGAAGAAAATATGCTTCGTGCCAAGGGTCGTCCATTTGAGGGACCAGGAAGAGACATCTCGGTTGAAGAAGCTACTCGTCTTCTTGCTGCTCAAAGATTGTCTAAACAGGCTTCGACTGCTACAAAGTCCCCAACTGGTACCTCCCCTCCCATTCCTGCAAGTCATCATCAATCAAATCTCTTCAATCTCGGCGTTACAGCACATGTTGAAGATCGTTCCATGCACTTTGCCAATAACAGCGTCAAAAATCAGAATGCTAACCATGGTGTTTACAGCTTCGAACAAGATGGTCTAAGGAATGCTCAGCGTAGTGGTCCTTCTGAGAGACTGGGATCCGCTTTCAATGATTTCGATAACTAATGGTAACGAGTGGTTTTTGACGACGGATAAGAATATGACAAATTGATATATGGGCGAGAAATAATGGGAAAGAAACAATTCGTTTCTATTTATCCAAAGTTCTGAAATCCACACTGCTATGAGGGTTATGGTATGGGCCGCATATGCGGATTTGGGAAGAATCTTCACTGGTTTCTCTACGGAAAATTAGATATTCAATGTGGATAGCTTAGGTAGTTTAATTCATTAGTAAATATTACTTGTCAGTGTAGTGCATGGTGAAATGCTGAGAGGACCTGAATGAAATTTAATTCTTTCCTTCTTCTATGAAATTGCCTAACCTTCATAGCAACCTTCCTGTCTCTATCTGGCATCATCAATATACTTATCAACCAACAATCACTGACGTGTATCATTCTTAAAATATCTTATTGGAGTTGATTTTCTAGCCATAATTCTCAAAACAGTGCCGCTCCTATGTATCAACCATTAAACCTCTTTTTCTTGTCTCTTTCACCATTTGCTGAAGATGACGCTTATAGGCACATTACTCACTGGAGAATAAAGAAGACTTTTTGGTCTTGTATATTTGAATCTTGGTAATTGGAAGAATAGGGAGAGTTGGTGGGAATTGGCAGAGGAGGATGGTGATCAGGATTGAATTGGGTGGAAGGGATGCAAAAAAGAAGTGGAGCGGATATATCGAAATCTTTAGGGAAAGAATTAGACTATTCATCCTCGGGAACATAAGTGTTTGCTGTAATGTGTTTTCATGTACTATTTCAGAGACTTGATAGAAAATCCTATAGTAGACGAAAGACGTCAAAAGGTCAGGGTCCCACATTTCTCGCTTAATTAGCTCTACTATGTATAATTAAATACACGACAAACTCTCAAGTCCCAGAGGTTCCCTGGTCTTACAGCTAGGGCATACTCCTCTGGGAAATACAACTCGCTGCAAAAGAGCGCATAGGTTGGGATTGAAGAAGCTGCCCTTTGCCAGGGGTAGTGGAGATTTTGCTTCGTCTTTTTTTTATTAAGTGGTTCTGTATAAAGTCTTGGGTAAATTTCCAAGCCGCAACAATCTTGCTATACAAGGCTCTCAGCGAGCCTCTTGGGTTCTAGGAATGGGGTTGTAGAAATGGTCCGTGTTAGGTAATTTTAGTGAAGCATTATATTTCATGTAGGCCATTTCTAAATTTGTTTCTATTTCTAGGGCAAAAAAATCGATGTTTCTGGATTATACATAATTTATTTTTACAATCTAATTCTTTCAGGCCTTTAATGAGATATCCTTCATTGTATTACAGAAAGTATCAAAGCTTGGATGGCTCTAGATATTAATTAAAACGATGGGAATGGCAAAGAATCTCGTTGCTCTGAGATGCATTACGTTTGATATAGGGTTCTTTCAATTCACTTCAAACGTGTTTGCTTCTTTCTCTATCAGTCTAAGGATGTGTTTTATTATTTTGTAAGAGGTGTAGTCAATAAGTACCTTAGTCACTTCCTTTCATATCAACTTATAAGAAGCTACAAGTCCTCCAAGAATAACCACATGACCTTCTAGCCATTTGAGCCAAGCTCAATCCAAATTAGGTGTCCCAGTTTTCTCATCATCAAGAAGCGTTCTCAAACATCTCTCAGTTTGAAACGGCACTCCCATTATCAAATTAAGGACACTTCATTTCAACATGAACGGCGGTCTTTGTGTCTGCGACACTTGCTGCACGTAAGACCTGTCAGACACTTCGACAGACTCACCATCGCAGCCAGCTTACGATGCAAAACAAAAGAAAGCAGGACTCGATGAAGAGTACAATCAATGGTGCGCTAGCCTTACTGAGACCCAAGAATATGAAGAGGGACTGAAGAAAACGATAGACTACGGGTATGAATCTTTTGAAAACACATTCATAGAATTGGAGAGGAGACAATATGGACAGATTTCGGATGAGAGTGTGAAATTATGGAAAAAAGATTCGAGGAGATGGAGCAGAGAGGTGGGGATGGGTTTGAAGGCTATATGAAATGGATTTTACCGGGTGAGAGTTGCAGCGACAGCGATAGCGACGGTGAGAGCGACGATGATAGCACTACCGTGAGAGGAGTTGAGACTGAAGAAGAGGAGGATGTTTACCGGGAGCTCGGCGATGATTATGCGGGAATTTCTGCTGAGGAAATGGAAGCGGCGATACGTGAGGATGAGGAACTTTTTGGGTCTTTATACGGCGATGGTAGATATTTGATGCCGTGTTGTATGTGAAGGAGACTATTAGGGTGGAATGAGAATTGTGGAGTTAATCTTGCATTAGAGAAGGAGGAATGGGAACTGAAAACGAGTAGTTAAGCATGATTCGCTGGATGATGTTGTGGGAATCCATTTCCAAATGTCAATTCTTCTCAGCCAATCAATTATTCCATCTTTGTTTAACCTTGGTATTCGGTCTATTCTTGTGATTCTTTTTCAAAGTCCCAAAATTGCAATACGGTCAACTCTCCTTTTCCATCACTCATTAATATTCACCCTTTCCATAATTCGACGAAAAACATCCCAAAAAAATTACAATCACACCAAAAGTATACAAATTTACGTTCATTCACTTATCCACTGTAAGATTCAAGATGCCCGATCAACAGCACCTCAAGGTACAGAAATCAAGAAGGAAAGACAAAATCACGGCTCTTAAGGGACCACTTTCCTACTTTACTCCATCTCTTGCAAGATTCAGACGAAACCGATCTTCAATTTCAACAACAAAAATTCAAAGTTCGGTCATCACAGCTGCACTTCAAGCCAAATATGAGCCCGGTGAGGACTTGGTTCCTACACGCACTTTTATCAGAATCAAAGAACATACACAAGCGTTGGAAAGTTCTACAGTGCCTGTCACAGCAAGGAAACCAGAGACAAAATACATGAGCCAAAGGAGTCCACCCACAAAGACTACCTCATCATTGTTTGGTTCTCCAGATAGGGAAGCAGCAAAGCAAATGTATCAAAGAATCATCCAAACTATCGAATCTTTATCGTCAAGTATAAGTGCAGACGAGGAACACGAGATCCGCAAGATTCGTATTCCTGCAAACTTGGCTGAGGTTCAGAAAAGAGATACACAGGATGCTTTTATAAAAAGCTTGATAAGCAAGCTTACAAAGGAGGGATGGCAGAAAAAACTGGTATCACGAGGTTCAAGGAGATACAGGTATCTGGCGACCGTGAAAAGAGTAATGAGGAGGGATTGGTTTAATCGGCTACAGACTACAGAGAAGTTCAAGCAAGGGAGGAAAAGGAAGTTGGATGAGCAGAGCACCTAGTCAGATTATAGTTGCAGCTTTACGCGTGTATCTATACAATAAGTGAGTTCGAGCCATGTTCTTAGTCATCTCGAGATTAAAAAAAAATACTCAAGTTCACCTGTTACAATCCTCCAAGGGTGTCAGTCGATCCATTCATTTTGAACAGCATTGCCATTTTTCTCTATATCCGAATTTTTGCTCCAGAACGAACTTACTGTTATTTGATTGCTTGAGAAGCATCTCAATACGTTTTTGCTATCTGTAGACTGTAGTTGGATTTACCAATTTTTCGCATCGGGAATCTCGACCGTGTGCATTGAGCCTCATTAACATTTTCCAGATGATTTCTTATATTTAAGACTGTGTTCCCAGAGCATTGAACTAACATATGATTTTGGTTGATGCTCACCTAACTTTACGACTATTGAAATCTTGACTGGGTGAAGTATTTACTACATATGGTGCATTCAAAAGTCGAGTAGAAATATTGAAGCTATTGCCATTTGCATTACTATCTAATATATCACCACTATAAAAAGTCTTCGCTATCAGATGTTCACGAAAAGAAAGACACATAAGGTTTTATAAACATTTCAGTCTATGAACAAATTGGACGCTATACGTATGGGTACGTCTCATTCCCAAAGAACGAAATCTACACTTCAGGTTTCATTGATCCAATCAACTAATATTCGGACGCGTATAAGAGCCGCGTATGAGCGAATATGTAATTATCAGGCTCCTACTCGGTTGACCACTCGGTGAGGTCTCGGTTTATACTTTGTTAACTAACATCGCATCGCTTATTGAATGCTATCTACGGTAAATTGCTAAGCGAGGTGTAGTGATGAAGAGCCCCACATATTTGCAAAGACAAACTCGCACCCTCGAAAATTTGAATTGAGAAGGTAGGCAGGCCTCAAGGTAATCGACTCTTTGTGCAGCCATAAATATGATTCAAAAAGAAATATCTCATTTTGTCCTCCACCAAGTATTGACTCTCTGCCTCTCTTCTTCAACTCTCACTCTTCATTTTTACCCCTCTCTCTATAATTCTTCATCTTACTCAGTGGATCAAAAAATGAAGTGCGCAGGATCGAATAACAAAACGATGGATTCGTTGTCTTAGTTTATTGATCTTGCTGATATGTTACATTGCATATCTGGATCTGAGGGTAGGCTAACTAGGGGCCGCCTCGTCTCTTCCTTTCCTTTCTTGGCCCTTCTTTCGATTCCAAACTGAGCAACATAGCAACAGATTTTGTCGACTGAATGAACTTCACGCGCATGTTTCATTAAGAATTTGATCAATAAGAAAAACCCAAGTAGCTAATACTCACACCATTGTGGCGAATGAACATCGCATCATTGAAATACATCTTAAAATGAGAATAGATGAAGAAGATGAGCTCAGTTGTCGTATTTCATTGAATCTAGGAATATGGAGTACAATAACGTCATTTGAGTGAACATTCTCATCGGTGTGTCAGCGTCAAATTGACATTTGAGAAGCCCCATACGCACTCAATAGAGAGAGCAATTTGCAAAAGACGAAGCGGCCAACCTGGATTGTTATATATTACTATAAAGTAGACGTTAAGCGAGATTTACTAGCCTTTTTCCAAAATAATGGGGGCGACAATTTACCAGCGAGTCAACGAAAACAGCAAGACTAAGAATCTTACACGCTTTGCAAAGTCTCATTTTTAAACTGCAATTCGTGGAATCGTTCTGACGATACTGATGTTGACTTGTGCCTCCAGAGTATATCACAACATTGGACTTTCGAACGGATAAGAGTGCCTCTCATATAACTTCCTGTACTTACCGACTGCATTTGACCCCCAATTCTGTGCCGGATGGACTTACTTGGCTGTTCATTAATCTCTGTTTATACTTAAGAACTACTGAGCCCTTGATGATTCTTGCTATATCCTATTCATAAGAGCCATCACGTGGTAGGAATAGGAAGCATAGATCCCCATTCCAGTCGGTGAATTCTATGTGTTTCTGAAATGATTGTCATTCCCGATCTTTAACATTCTTTGTAAGATAAATCTAAGGACTTAATCTCTTTGGTGTTCTAGGGTAATCGCAAACCAAATGCACACTTGGCAAATTCAAATACCAAGCCACAACTCTATCCAGACCAATTCCTCCACCACCGTGAGGTGGCACACCGACACTCTTAAACACGTCCACATATTCTTTTATGCCAGGTTGATTGGGGTCCAAGCCCTTTGATCTGATTACCTCCTCCAGTTGCTCTGGTAAATGCAATCGTTGGCCACCACTCAAAATTTCTTGTCCGCGCATCATGAAATCATATGCGTTCGTGACAGCAGGGTTTTCAGGGTCGGGCATTGCGTAGAATGGACGAGCATCGACAGGGAATTTGTCAAGGACGTAGAAATCAGTATTGAACTTCTTGCGAACGAGTGCTCCGAGGGCTTTTTCTTGTGGTGTGCTCATATCTTCGGTGTCGGTAACGTTTCTGAATTCTTCAGGACCTTCTTCACGAAGAAGTTTTTGACCTTCGGCAAAGGTAAGACGGACTTCCTTGCCAGGTTCGGGAAGAAGGAATTCTTCGGATGGGTAAATTGAGCGGATAAGCTCAATTTCTTCACGGTAGTTCTCGGCAAGGTTGCGGAAGATAAAAAGGAGGACACCTTCGAGCATGTGCAAGACTTCGTGATAATGTTCGTCAATTTCCATCTCCAGATCGAGGCCAATGAACTAGAAACGATTTAGTATTTCATCGCATTTGCAAAGCGGATTTTGTTTACCTCAGTCATGTGTCTTGGAGTGTTCGAATTCTCTGCGCGGAAAACAGGTCCAACACAGTAAACTCTCTTTCGACCTCCGGCAATTTCGAATTGTTTGTAAAATTGTGGAGATTGGGCAAGATAAGCTTCTTTGTCGAAGTATGGCATTCTGAAAACATTCGCACCGCCTTCGGAAGCAGCTCCAATCAAACAAGGAGGATGGAATTTCTTGAAACGGTGGCTTCTCAGGTAATCGCAGAAGTAGTCCTCGACAGCAATGCGAATATCAGCGATAGCTTGGCTAACAGGTGCACGTTTGTGCATAGCGGGGTTGTTAAGGTGGGAGGCCAGACTTGCTGTTGGAGTGCCTTCTGTGACACTGAGACCTATGGGTTTGTTAGCTCGTTTATATAAATGATGATCTACTTGAACTTACCGGCAGCAGCTTCACTAAGATCTTCTTCCTCATCCAACTTCCCCACAGCTCTGCTCGCTGGTCCCAATCCCAATCCCAACATCTCGGGCGCGGTAGCTACCAAGTAAACTTTTCCGAGATGTAATTCAAAGTTTGAAACCTTAGTACTCTTAACGGGCTCCAATGGCTTTTGCACAACAGCCTCAACTGCAACAAAACTCTCCAGCTTTAGTCCTCCAATCCATTTGACCATTTGTTTACTAACTGGTTTCCCTTCCGCACTAGCACTCACAACTCCCTGGACTGTCCAATTACCCTCTTCTCTTAACTCGACAAATGCCATCTTCGCTCCTTGCATTCGTGCATTTTGAATCCATGCGCGAACCTTAATTGTCTTGCCAATATGTTGTTCTCCAATCTCCCTCAGATGTACACTTTCAGCTTCGATTTTGGTGATATGTTTGATTTGACCGTAGTTATCTTTCGCGAGATCTTCAGCAGCAGCAGATCCAGCGGCAGCTTGTTTAGCAGCTTGCTCAGCGGCTTTGCGTGCCTTTTCTGCTTCCTTCTTGGCTTTGGCTTCTGCTTTTTTTGCTCCCTTCTTAGAGGGTTGTGCGGGGTCTTCACCGGTAGATGGGACGATGGCGGGGTCGGTTGGAATTTCTTTACTTGGTTCCGCCATATTTGCGAATGTAAAGATATTGGCCGTAATATCGAGAGGTGTGGAATAATAACCTTCACGTTTATAAATAAAGTAAAAAAGAATGGAGGGGTACTTTTGCATAAAGTTGTGGTCATATTATGAGTAACGCGGCAAGAATTTTAGCGCCAACCAAGGTCATAGCTTTTTTTCTGACAGGGGTCACACAATCAACAACATCATGAGAATATCATCGTTGAGATTTTTTGTCTCTATTCCTTTCTGATCGTAACAAAATCTTGCTTCTTCTGAGGCAAGTATATTGAACAATTCATCCAGTAGATGGTAAAGCCGTTATCATATCGCCTTCTACTTAGTATCATAACATCACCTAAACACCTCAACCCCTCAACTGTCATACTTGCCCGGCCTATCATAATGAATCAACGCAGTTTAGTGCTGAATCCCTAGCTCCGCCGTCAAGATTTTTAGATTTGAAAGAACAGCTAGCCCCTTGGGCAAACTTGCACTTGAATGAATCTTTTCTATTTCCGCAGGTGGATCTCAACCAGATTTGATGACTCTGCTAGGTCTTCTGCTCGCTGGGAACAGATGTCTTACTCGAGTTGAGTACTTCTTCAAAATCCATTCCTTGTTCAAAATTCAGTACTTGTCCTACTTTGAGTCCTGTTACTGAGTCTGTTCGAGCTTCATTCGAGTTGAATGCGTCTCCTATATCAATTCTTCCTCCTGGGCTGATTGGTTTTCGGAATTTGTGCGATCGTTCTGGTTTAACTGTTTCTGCTAAATCAACCACTTTCCCCGATTCCTTCAACATGTCTCCTGATTCAGTTGTTTTGTCCTAGTCAATTATTTCTCCTGTATTCATTGTCTGGGCTGTGTTGAGAACTCCCTTTGAGTCTGGAAGTCTTCCTGGACTGGGTAGTTCTCCTAGGTCAAATACTTCTCCTTGATGAATTACTTAAACCAGAACTGTTGTCTCTCTGAGACTTAGGGCGCCTTTGGATCGTTTTATATATATATTTGACTAATATTTCAAATAGCAAGGATATTTGATTATTGAGGCTAATATATATTTGAAGGGATCTAATATATTTAGAGTAATATTGGACCGTACAGGGTTGATTGAAAATGAATATAGGATTAGTTGAAAAGGAAGACTTTCAAATAAATTGATTCTACAGCACCTCCAGAGGTGCTGTTGGCTTTTGTATGGGAGCAGGGTTGAATATTTGCCATTTTAATATATTGGACTCAATATTTTATTAGACGCAATATTGCGTTCGGTTCAAGGAATTATTTCAATTTATTTGAGCTAATATATATCAGATTCAATATTGCGCTTGGTTCACGTTATATTAGGTCTAATATGAAAAGAAAATCGATCCGAACGCGCCCTCAGTGGTCCTACATGTTTTGGATTCTTGAGATCAAAGTTCCGTGTTTAAAATGAGCCTCAGATTCAATGCTTCTTCCGGTCGTGACGCCTGCCCACATCGGATAGAATCGCCAAGGTGTCTTTCGTCTGTTTGTAATACTTGAAATACTCAGCAATTTCTAAATTTGCCCACGTTTACAAACTCGTGTCGTTTGTCACTATACCATAGAGCTTCCATTTTCTAAATTGGTCAGGATCAAGGGCATCATAAGACGCACCCTTCTCGTAGTTCATTAAGTTGATTCTTCATGAGGCTGGGGATTGTGACACGGGGATCTTGAAATAATTTACACAATCATATGGTATGTGTACATAGAGAATGGATGGCCTAGAGGTACGAAAATCAGCTTCACCGCGTCAGTCTGCAAATCATTGAGCTTTTAACAAGCATTTTGTGCTCAACATCTATTATTGTCAGAAAAAGATTTGTTTATTACTAGCATACTACTTAATATCATATATAATATATGATTTCCAATACGCCCTCTTAAATAGTATACCCTACAGCTCCTTCCTCGAAAGCCAGCTTCTACACTCTTTATAGCAGAACTAAACCTTTTCGGTTTGTATATAGCTGTGTGGATCACTTTTTCTGATCACTAAGTTACACTGGATATAGGTCTTGTATTATATTATATAATACACTTTACCACTGCGCCATCCGGGCTTATAACCTATCAGAAAAAGATTTGTTTGTTACTAGTATACTGCTTAGTATCATATATAACATATGATTTCCAACAATTATAGAACTATAAAGTCATGGATAAACGACGAATCCTTTTATGAAATTGATCATATTTTCCGAGTAATTCATTCTGAGAAGATTTCAACCGACATGCACAATTATGAGAGTTGAGATATGTCCTCTTTCCCTGTGATTCCAGATGTCTGACATAATCATCCCTCCCATCAATAACTTTTCCCAGATCCTTCCTCAGAAGAGGTTGGGCAATTTTCAAAATCAATTGGTACTTTTGAGTAAAAACACTCTATTGAGTAACACTCCAGAAAATTACAATTCAGCGGTAGAATTTCTGAACGCCGTGCTTATTGGTGAGCAAGTCCCTTGTTCGCTGCTGGGGTACTCAACTTGAGCATAGTCTTGAGGATTGCTACAGATATAGATAGTACCCGTTTGATTGGAGAATCCGTTGAATCGTGTCGCCGTAGCTGAAGTGTAAGCTATAATTCATAATCAGTATATCATTAAGAAAAGCGGGTCGGTCTGAGTTCTTACCTCCCATATTCCTGTACACCAAAAAATCACCCACTTTAACTTCACAGCTGAAAGCGGTGCTCCGACTCACGCAATCTGTACTATCGCATGTGGGTCCCCAAATTTTGTAGGTATGTTCCCCAACTTTGCGATCCGTTGCGTTGTTTAATTTGCTTCTAATCAATGTGGGCGTAAACTCTTCCTTTTCAATAAGTCCATTCATAAAGTTTCCATATACCCCATCATTTTGATACAACATTTCCAAAGTTTTAGAAGATCCTGTCGTGGTTGATACCCGGCGTGCTATAATCCTGCAAACAAGTGTAAATGCGCTGCGCGCATAGAAACGGCCAGGCTCTGCAATGAAAGTTGTTTGCTCTGGAAATGCTGCTTCAGATATGGCCCTAGATACAGCTTTGGCCATGTATCCAAATTCAGATTCTGTGGACTGAAATCCTCCTCCAATATCGACAATTCTCAGGGAAAATCCCAAAGAGTCTGCGATATCCCATACCAATCTAGAATGCTCAACGGCTTTTCGAATTGCTGCAGGATCTGAAGCACCCGATCCTTGACATGAAGTTAATTCTGTAGCACATCATCAACATTGGAGGGCTCGGTACCAATATGAAAACTAGTTCCAACAACGTCCATACCCAGTTTTTTTGCGCGTATAAGAAGGGCATGAACCGATTCCAGTGGCGCACCGTATTTGTCTCCCAGGGCAACGAGAGCACTGTTATCATTTGCAAAAATTCTAAGCATTAGTTGTGCGTTAGGCATGTATTTATTTATGTTGTCTAGCTCGTCGAGATTGTCGAAGGTCGTCTTTCTGATGCCTACATTGTAGGCAAAGGCAAGTGCTTCGGGCGCCTTGCACGGATTTGCAAAGATAATGCTACCCGGATGAGCACCCAATGATAGGACGGTATGCATTTCCTCCACGGATGCACAGTCAAACCCAACGCCAAGTTGCATGAGTATTCTCAGCATGACGGTGTCGGTATTGCATTTAACAGCTATTTTTGCACATCAGTTCCATCCGACACAAAAGTGACCGAGCTTCATCTTACCATAAAACGGCCGGACGAAAGGCAGATGAGATACCCAAAGATCATGTTGTCGTCGAATGACTTCTATGTCTGCAACGAAGAATGGATCGTTAAAGCCAAGTATATGTGGATATTGTTCTATATGAGCAATGTGTTGGTAGATGGTGTTATTCAATAGTTGTTCTGCGGACTGGGAAAATTCTCTGAAAGTGCTAATAATCAAGTCCGACATATTTGAAAGTGATTGTTTGGTTCTCCCAGAAGGTTGAGTCTGAAGCACGCAGCATCGTCGTAAGTCGTATTTTGTAAATTGTCATGACAATTAAGTTTAAGGAAGAGACCTTCTACGTTTGTGCTACATTGAGATTTTAGACATGCTGGGTACACTAGATTTTAGATATTGGCTACACTAAGTCTGAGATATATGTTTCAGATCATACAGCTCGTACTAAAACTACACATGTCTCACGACGTTACACTTTGCTAATGACATGGTACCTTAAATCTGCACCTCATATAAATCTATAGTCTATGCGTTTGATCGTTACACACTTGTATAGATATATTATCTGTTCATTAGTCACGCATTCTGAGTGGTTAACAAGAAATTTCTTGAGGCAAGTTGGGAAAAACAAAGTGACAATTAGGAGCCATGTTCGCTTCTAGGACAGAGTGGCATCTTACAATTTACTTTGGAAGGACATGCGAATATTCCCGCCATGATGGCCAGAAATTGTTCAGGCTGTTCGTCCATGTGAAATTTATCTATCCAATCTTAAGGACATAGGAGGCATGGCGAATGAATCGAAATTGACGAAATGCCGACGCCGGACAGATACTGACACAGCGAAATATCTTCCCCTAGGGCGTTACTCTTGCAACAGCCACCTTTATTAAGACGACTGAGCTGATCTTTGAACCGAGAAGTCTAAGTTCATACTGATTAAAATAGGTGCTGTCGTTATGATGCGATCAATTTCATGTCATAGTTTCTTTTTAATAGTAGCTGCGGCTTAGACTATATAGACGATTTTTCAAAATCGACTGGCACATAACTCCAAAATAGAATATTTCCAGGAAAACATGACGGATCTCTGGATGCTGCATATTGCTTCAGCCTGGTATTAGACAGCATGACCTTATTAGGCCTGACGCTCACGCCTATTCATGGGGAAGTAGATGTCATTCAGAAGATCGATGACTATCTGAAACATTTCCATTTTGTCAATGCCGATCAAGCTGATTCTTAAGCGGTATGGCTTCCGTTTGTGGCGCGTGGTGCATGGTTGACAGAGCAACATTGTCAATCTACTTAAAATTTCTACGTCACATAGCCGAAAGATATATTTGTATTCAGTTCTAGACATTTAAATACTACGACAGTTTCAGAATCTACGATAATTCATCACGGATCAAAGTAAATTCACAAAGTACGTACCATTAGATATACATGCACGTAGATATCATCGATTACTGTAGTTTTATGCTATAATTTATGCATTTATGAATCAAAAATACTATTGACTGGTCTTTGAATACTCAGATTTCTTCAAAGCCTCCGCATAACACTATGTTTCCATGATCCAACATTCCCAGATATTCAACCCTTCTTTTTCCAATCTATATTTTCTTAAGAATATTTATCATCCCATAAACCATTTCCTAAACATATTCATTCCCAGCAGCAAGAATTCCCAGAGCATACTCGCTCATTTCACAGAGGATGCTCTCCCTAGGTCCTTGTCTCCACCCTCTTCATTCTTCCTCTGACCTCTCCAGCTACAATATCTCTTCTAGATACGAGCCTGCATCCTCCATCAAAGCCATCAAAACATGGCACGGCAGTTTTTCCCCAAGATACAAACATTCTAAAATGTCCGAGTATCTAAATCCTCCAACTTTGTCACAAGAGTGTGTGGAGATGGAGGTGAACGACGAGATTTGCGTAAGCTCTTCACAACTCTCGAATGATTGACCCTCATTGCGTTCATCACAGCCGTAGCAGAGGGTGAAAGACTGCATGTAGAGCTTCGTCTACTACTGCTCCTCGGAGATGCACCTCCATTCCCCGATCCAGATGCACCATGTGCTGATTTTGTTAAAGTCTGATGCCGAATCAGGGAGGGTCTTCTTCGGCGTTCGGATAATGAAACGTCAAGATCCATTGCATCTCCATAGTCAGATGAATCAGAAGTGTCATGATTCGATTCTGTGGAAATCTGACTCGGCGGAAGTGGGGTGTTTGCCACGGGAAAGAATACCGCATCATCGATGTCCATCGGATCTTCTTCGTAGGACAAATCGGAAGCAACAGCCGAAGGACTATTAAAGACAGCATCCGAATTTTGACTTTCAGCTGAGATATTCCCAACTCCAAACCCAGCCCCCAGATTGTTTTTCTGTGGTTGGGCCTCCCGGAGACTCTCATATGATGTGCATGGGCGCAAATCAGGCGCGGAAAGGGAATAGCTCGGAGCATTGTTTTATGAACTACTCGCACCTCCAGACCATGAACTTTGTCTAGGCTTGGGTTTTGTGGATTGAGACCGACAAAAGACATCCCAATCTTCGTTTTTAGGTACGACAGATGTGGGGAGGTGGCGACCAGCGGTCTTGCGTGTAGATTGAGACCGACAAAAGGCATCCCAATCTCCATTTTGAGAGACGTCAGAGGTGGAGAAGCGCCGGGAGGGAGTATTGTTTTGGCTAATACTCGAGGGTTCAGGAGCAGGGATAGATCGAGATCTCGAGATAACATGCGTCGGTTGCGAAGCCTTGCAGCTCTGACTCGGAGGAATTGAAGACTTTGGTCGACGAAGAAGCGATGGATTGTAGATGTTGCTCTTCCCTCCATGTTTGGGAGTAGAAGAAATCATGGTCATGTACAGACTCTTCTTTGGAGGGGGCGTACGACCGCCAGCTTTGGGTGGTGGTGCGATGCTTGATGATGGGTTTGGCTTGTGAGCCACAGGTCTGGCAGGGTGTTTGACTTTCTCCCATGATTCATAAAGACGCTGTTTAGTACTGAGCGACTCCGAAGGGCTGTTTTGACCCGCTGATTTCACAAATTTCTTCTCGTCCTCTCCGCCAGTCTCATTCTTGAGAGCTGGCAGCCTGAGAGATATTCTGAACCTATCGCTCGCCAGATCCCCGTCTGTATATGCTTCGAGTTGTTTGGAGTGTTTGGTTTGTTCTGAAGCAAAGAGATGCGCAATATGTTGCTCCCTTTTTCTTTCTTGTTGAGGATTTGGATGAAGATCCCGTACGATGCCATTCGTCTTACTAGCGTGCCCCCATTTTGCTATACATTTGGAGAGATCCATCTCGTTGCTAGTCATTGTTCAAAAGAATCGAAGGTGAAGTTGATAGTAGTTGATGAGTTTGGATTGACAAAATTCTTCCTGAGAGACTTGTGAGTTGTGAGTTGATCTCGAAAGTGTGGCTGATGGAAAGCTACTTTGTGATTTGAAAGTAGGTTTCGATGAAGAACCAATGAATGGGGTATCGAACAAGAATTTTTCAACAGCGAAAGTTGGACCTTAATATAGGAGACGGGGCCAAGAATGCCAGACGCTAGTGTGTATCTCGCTTAGCAAATTTCGGTGTGTATATATGTTTACGGCACCGGTACGGCAAGATGCCTAAATCAGCATGCTATTTTCACTGAATATCTTCGTTACGGTGGACCGTATCAACTATCTCATGTTTCCCATCTCGCTCAATTTTTCAAACCATAGCATGCTTATATCAGCACAGTACTTTCAATGAGATACCTTGACGACGGCGAGGACCGTATCAACTATCTGATGTTTTTCATTTCGCTCAATGCTTCAAACCATAGCATGCTTATATCGGCACAGTGCTTCTAATGAGATGCCTTAACGACGGTAAAACCCGTATCAACAATCCCATGTTCTCCATCTCGCTCAATGTTTCAAACCATATCATACTTACATCAGCATCAAATATCCCATGCCACATACATCCTACGGCCCAGACCGTATCAGCTCCTTCACGTAGTTCAAGATCATTTCCCCTCCCCAGTTGAACCGAATCCAAACACGCCATCGTATCCACGAGAGTGAATCTTTAAACGTCTAGGCAACCGCCCAATATCCAAACCGTATATCGATCGCTCTCATTCCTCAAATTTATAGCGAAGAATAACCGTTATATACATATTTGCCAGACTATACACATTATTCGGGAGGTGAAAACAGATTGCGAAATTGCAGATCGTATAGAGGAGAACAGATGACGTAGAATCTTCGACGGAGATGCTAACGCTCAATATTGTGTTCAAGCTAGGGAGCTAAGTTATGCACAATAGAAGGAAATATTTATATAAGTCTTTGCTATGAGTCTAGCGCGCTCGCTAGATTTACTACGGTGCATATGTGACGTAGGGTCATTTATTCACTATTGTTTAGATAGCAATTGGATAACAATTAAGCAGATTGGCCATGGAAGTTGTATGCTATTCATTCTAAGGCATTGATCTTTTTTGCTTTTTGCTCGATCTTCTGTCAGGTGGCTCTACACAAAATAAATAAATATACACCATCCCCATTTCCCTATTTTGTCGAGTCTATGTCTCCGCTCACCAACTGATTGAATTGCACCAACGGCTAGGACACTACAAGGACTGATTGTTCAATAGCTTTTCGGATATTATTTTAAATACTTTGTAAGATGGTGGAATTATTCATTAGATATCGAACCATAAGACGACAGATCTCGAGATAAAGGGATTAGAGGTTGTGTTTATCAGAAGATCCGAGGAAGCGGAGAGTAATTATCCTAAGGTTCCCCTATGTCCTTAAATTGATATAAAATTCTTCCAACAGCCCTCCTCATTAATCTATATTTTCACCATACATATCTAGTTTATTCCCATATACCTCCCTCCTCTCCCCTGCCCCTTTCACTTCCCGCTTCACCCACTCACCCACTCACCCACTCACCCACTCACCCTACAATCAACCCCAAACCCTCTCCGTACAATAAACCCCTCCAACCCCCGTATATTCGCCATTCAGCCACCTCTTCCCCCATTACCCAGATACAAAAACCCGGCCAAAATAACTTCAACCCCGAAACCACATACACCCCCTCCTCCACTGACCAATCGAACTTCACCAATAATTCCCTATGCTCCTTTCATGTAAACAACTCCATCAATGATCCCGCTTCCAATCACTTACATAACTTCAACATGAACTTGCATACATTACACAATGCAGTCATCATCGCACTGCAAAGCTCCTCACATGACATCACACCTCTATCTCATATCCTCTTACATCTCAATCAAAACTTGACATGATATGTGCATTGGAAAGAAACTCCAGAGTTCTACATACATACATGCACACATACAAAAAGCGAACGACCGCTATTACTCATTACCACAACATTATCAAAAAGAAGGAAAGGTCAGAATGACTGCCTCCTTTCCTTCCTTCGTGCACTTTCTCCACATCTCCAATCTAGCCAATGCCAATCTAGCTAGGTAAATGCAAGTGATTACCAAACCCAAGCCAAAACCCAAACCATGCGGGGGCATGCATGCCAATTAAGTTCAAACCAATCCATGAGATAACCTCCAAACGCCCAGAAACAAACCATTTAACCCCTTAAAAGTTCCATAGGAAGTATGACATCCTCGAAACCCCACTTGCCCGGTGGATTCATGCAACGCTATCATGCATTCCAGTTATTTCCCCCCGACTCCCGATAAACCGAACAAGATGATAATTGATCAAGACGCCTTCTAACTTATCAATTCATTAAACGAATCTTGCAAGAATGTGTCCTGCCTCGGCCACCAGCTCAATACTCCGCTGATGGCACCTTCCGTTCCGCACACGAGAATAGATTTATATGATTATCGCCTCTGGCAGCACAAGCTAACATCATACGATGCGGATGGAAAGCCGTAGCTGAAATAGGCGATTGACGAGCTTGATGTAAGAAACTCGAATACGGCTCTACTCTTGAAAGTTCTCTGCCATCGAAATTGAAAACTTTGACCGTATGGTTTCCAGTGCCACTACAGAAAATATTAGTATTATTCAAGGAGACAGAAAGGAAGTAAACTTACACAGCAAATACTGGAAGATGTTCGTGGGTACTCGCAGTGCGTAGGGTATCCTTTGTAGCCTGGATGGTTCGTAGTGGCTTGTCCATTCGAATATCCCAAAGTTTAACTTTGCCATTGCGACTGGCGGAGAGAAGCTCTCTCTGGCCACCTCGTTGCATATGCACACTCTTGATCCATACCCTGTCAGATTCATCTTTCCACTTCTTGACCATAGCTTCTTGTGGCTTGTTTCTAGCGTCGAATACTCGTATTGCTCCGTCACCGAAACCGGCCACGAAAACATTTCCGGTCATTTGATCCGAAGTCAGTGACGTGACACAAGAACCCGACCGCGCATTAATATCCACAACGCAGAGCTCTGGCGCCGCAGCCCATACTCTGATCACCTTTACATCACCGGCTACCAGAAGCTTGCCAGTCACTTGCTGCCAGTCAAATACCATTCCAGAGTTGACATTACTCGGGACAAGATGAGTCAAAGCTCTCCATGCCGAAGCAACCTCAATCTTCTTGTCAGAGTCATAGTTCCTGTAGATACGAATAACACCATCGGAAGACCCTGTCAACAAGAAGGCCTGATCGTCCTCATTGATAAATTGGAGGTCACTAATCCTGGAACCTTCCGGATTACCATTCGAAAATCGACTTAAGCGGTCTTGCTTCTTCCAATCCCAAACACAAATTGTATCGCGATCATCAGACACAGCAAGGTGATCTTCAAATTGATGGAGAGTCATTTTTGTTGGCTGGCTAGAGTTATTGAAAAACCCGGTAGCATGCGTCCATTTGCCATTACCGGCAATTTCTTTCTGGGGTTGAGTATCCCGTAAAATTGCTTCGTTCCTTGATCTTCGCCAAAGTCGTTCGTTGTAATCAGTACTGCCGGGCTCTTCAGCTTCGTTTGGCTTCATCTGGGGTTCGCGAAAATATTCAATCGACCATTCTAGAAAGGTACTTTCCAGAGGTATGGTACATGGTTCCGACAGGTTTCTAGGTCGAAATCCGCCTGAGGTTGGCTCATTCGCCACATGGTATGTGCCCGGGGTCGATACGATATCATTCTGCTCCGGTGGGGAGTTAAATTCTGGCGGAAAACGTGATCGCGTTGGCAAAGAATTTCGGTTGAGGCCTGGTGACTTCAAGCCAGATCTTCCAATTGAATCAGGTGGCGTCACTTCACCAGTAGAGCCACCGAAAGGGAGTGTAAATAGATAACTAGCTGTTCTTTTGAGTAAGCCTTGCTGGCTGGACTGGGTGCTTGACAAGGGGTCTTGTCGCGTTGGTGTGCTGGGCCTTGTCTCGGATGTATGTGATTTTGATGCCTTTGGTTTTGCTGAGAGTCGACTTATGTCATCAAATAGTTTACGGGCTGCGACCCCAACAGGTGAGTGAAGGAGTGACACATGAAGAGCATCGACGATAATGGTTGCATTGCGCTGGACTTCGGGATGAGGATCGATTGCCATGATTAGAACATGTTTCCAAACCACAGCAAAAATGGAATTATGAGATAAGCCTTGAGCTGTAGCTTTTATGGTACCATCCTTATTTCTGTTGTCCATACGAGCGTAGTGCAATCCCATTTTGTGATCATTGCCATCATCGAGAGGGGGCGATTGTCTATACTCTCGTTCCTCTTGCAGTTGTTCGAATGCCACTACCCAAAACTTACTCTCATATCGATGTATAAACTTGGAGAAATATACCAGCAGTTCTTTGCGGACCATAGCGTTTCCATCATTTGCCAGTTCTATGACAGTCCACGATATTGACTCCTCATTTCGAGCAACTTCGTCTGTGAGGTCAGGAATTCCTAGGAAAGTTGTCATAGCGTATAGCATGGCCGCTCTGACTTCGCAGCATACGTCGCGAACCAGACCAGATAATTTTGCTGGTGCATTCTCTCTGATTCCTCGCCATTTTGCTTCAGGGAGATCATTCCAAAGCTGACTGATACATAGACACGCCCACTGTCGCAACAGCGGGTTGTCAGCATTCTGCAAGTGTGTCAAACAGTAAGTCATGATATCTGTTTGGTTGCAGACATTTTGGCCTTGCTTGTATCCATTGCAAAGCATGGCTAGAATAAACGCACACATAGCTTTGTGCTCAAGGCTATCCACTACTGGAAGCCCTTCATTTGGTTTTAATATACTTGAGAAGTAGTTGTAGCCACTATCCTTCAGCAAATCTTGTTGGCATGTGAGATCAACAGCCAGAACACGAGTCCATATAAAAACCATCACGGGCTTCAATTCTGCCGCGGCTGATTGCAACAACTTCAAAACGTATGGAAAGATGCCTATGCTCAAAGCAAGGTTCACTGCCCAAGGACCCATATCAAGAAACCTCCCCAACAGTATCAAAGCTCGTACTCGATGTTGCTGACTGAGAAGGACCTGAAGAACAACTGGAAGCTGATCAGGTGCTTTATGGGTTACGGCACCCTGCGCCAAGTAAACCTCAAATGCTGTGAGCTGTTCCGTGAAGAAGCTGGAGTTCTGGAATTCATAATCTGGAAGTTGCCCCGACTCCTTCATCTCCAACGACGGCAATTGAGCCAAAGCCATTTCTACGGCTAAATCCCAGCTTTCCCAAAGAGAATGTTGATGAGTGTCTGGAAGCTGCGGATATGATTGTGGGTGGCATCCATAAGCCGACATGATTCTTTGCGCTAATAGAAAGTTTCTGAATAAAGCTGCAACCATCAAATCTTGTCTGAAGAACTTCCTGAACAAGGGCCTAGGAAGGGTGGTCCAAGCTATGGTATCTGTAATGGCTGTAAAGATCCAATTTAGCTCCCCTAAAGGAGTCCGCCTTTCTTGTAGTCTACCAGGAAGCTTCTTGGCTCGCTCTGGTGATATCTGCGATGGGAGAGGATTCTGTAGGACGAAAAACCATAAGGCCATTTCGATAGGAGTAGTCAGGCATGCTGTGAAAACATCAGCAGGAAGTAGAGGATTTGTAGGTAGATTTTCCTTCACTCCACACGCTGCCAGGTGGATATAAGGCTTATAGTTTGTAACTATATAATTCGGATCCTTCTTCGAATTTTCAAGCTCTTCTTGTTCATGCTTATCAACAAATCGATGAAAGTTATTCAAGATGTTACCCGAATCTGAGCAGTCCCAAACGAAGAACGTGGGTGCTTGAAGCCATGTTTGGAGATCATACAATGATACTGGAATGTACTGTGTGTAGTTCTTGTTGAATACCCAAATTTCGCCAGATGAAGTAGGCTTTGGAACGCCATGACCATTGTAATGGAAGAGAACTCGCTCTTCCTTGGCATTCCGACGTAGTGATATGCAGAACTTCTTCGTCTCTTCGACAGATGGGTCCAAGTATTGCTTGTATCTTGTTCGAATGGCCAGCGTCTCATATTGGGCTTGTAAAGATTTTCCAATTGTTTCCAGAGCCTTTTGAACAGGAGGGTGCGAGGGATCCTGCCAAGCCTCCAACTTCGCACCCGGTGTAGTCTTCAATTGATCAGGGGGTTCGACTCCAATGTTTAGGCATATTGCTAATGCTGCAGATACAGTTTTCAGACGATCCTTCATCCGCCAATCCTGAAGCTCATATCCCAATGACTTAGGGTTGCCTGTTGTCTCGTGCCGTTTATCCGTAAAATACATATACCAGTTCTGTTGTACGGTATTAGTACTTGTTTCTAAGCCTACGTCCACATAGTCAACTCCAGGCGCCCAGGACAATGAAAAATTAAGACGGCGATTTTGCGCTCGACGGAATGCTGAACAGTCGTTTGAGACTGTAATCACATATTCACATTTCTCACAGAGATAGTCTGCGCCTTCCCAATCTTCATTTGCCCCGGGCGTGAAAGAGTCGAAGCTTTCAACACAAGAAGAGTAACTCAAACTACAAACATCAAAATAATCGTCCATGCTTCTGACAGAAAAATATGTAATGAGGTATACAGTAAATACAGTTTGCTTAGGTTGAAGGGTGGTTGAGTGGAAAGAGTGGTTGGAAGACTGATGCCGGACCGAGATACCATCGTTGAGGGAAAGAACGACTTACGTTTGCTAGTTGGGAAACATATTCTTCAGATGCATAATTGGTTCCAAAACCATGTCTCTCTCCCCAGTCTTGTATATCTTCTTCCATCTCTACATTTGTATCTTCACCTCTCGGTCCAAAATCACTCTTGGATCTTTGAAGTAGTGCAGCGGGTCTGCGCCGTGTTTTATCTGGCTCCGAATCGTCTTGTGATGATTCTGCTGCAGCTCCAGTCGAAGTTATTGGCCGTGTGCTGGATCCATTCTGCGACGCACCATTAATGCGACCCGAATTCGCCGGCGCATATGCAGATCCAGCTTCTACGCCGTTGACAGGCTGAATTGGATCATTGCTCACAGTATGCCTCGAATTCATTGTTCCTACTGTGCCATGCATACCATTCATTGCCGATCCTGAATGTGGCGGTCGTTGTGAGTTCGGCGCAGTGGCAACAGTATAATTCTGCGGTTGTGGTTGTTGACCTGAGGGTGAATTTAGATTTGAAGAGAGATCTGATCGGTGTAGATTGTGTTGTTGGCGGGGAGCTCCATGCTGAGCGGCAACTGCTGTCATGATGTTAAATGGGAAAAATTACCATTCTTCAAACATCAAACGATCATTGGACAGTCGGAAGTGGAAAGATGAATAAGTTGAGGCGGTCGAGGTATCGGTAAGGCTTCGCGGTGAGTTGATTGACTGGTACCCTAGAAAGATAATCTGTATTTGAATCTGATGACCGTTAGGTGGGAATTCACATGAAAAGACAATCGAATGCGTAGATCAAGATATCCAAGAGTTTGAGAATGAATAGTAATAAATGATGTACAAATAATGGTGAATATATAACAACACGAGGTTAAAGAATCAATTTTGTCTGGAGTCGAAATATATATGTTCAAGTAAATTGAAATATCTATGTACGGAGAGTAGTAACTATGTACCTGTGAATTGTGAAAGTACCGGTAGCTTTATCACTGTCGTACCTTGAAATTAGATGTCACGAGCTGGGAATTATTTAAATGCAATGGAATGACCGCCTTACAAATTAGTACTAGCCTAACCGAATTTCCCACACCGGGCCACACTATGTACTAACGCCACGATATAATGTGGCTGATGAAAATTGTCTGGCTACCATGGCTGACAAAGCATGTACTCTGTAATCTCGTTGCTGTGGCTCAGACTTGATCAAATACGATAATGTTTTGGAGATGGAGATGTGAAGATTCAATAACTATAGATAGTTATAGAGATGGAGGTGAAACTGAGCCAGTTGAAAGAAATTTGGGAATCTCAAATCACATTTAGCACCGGTGACTATTGAGACTCCTAACGTGCATTAAGCAAAGCTTTGGATTTACTTGACCCTCCTTCCCCTCCCTTATCAAATTCATTGAGAATTGTCCTAAGACAACGTTGGTTGTACTGCATTCTCAACTAACTTGACTCTTCCACTAAACTACTATAATTCACTGCATCGATTCTGGTTGTGGATTTCGCAATTCCATGCACGATGCACGATGCACGATGCAAGTTATTGTGACCGGACTCTTTTTCTTCGCATGTGCGAGGAGATCTAATTGTTACCTACCACCCAGAGTTTCGGTTCACCCAGGAAGAAACACAGGAGTCATACCAGTTCAGTACCTATCTATACATTCATTACCTGATTTCAGACAAGATCTCTTTGATGTGCTTGGAGGATTGGCCATTTACCATCGGATTGATATAATGGTATCCAATCTGTAGGTCATCTGTCAAACAATTTCGAAGGATTTTGGCCGCTCGAAGTTTGAACCCCCAAACTATACACCATATACACCACCAAACAATCATATATTGTATTCTGTTTCTCTTCCAAAGCAAGTATGAGACGAAGATGGAGGGAAAATGAGAGTGGTGTTACCGTTCCTCCGGATCCTCCTCAGCTTGAAAAGGATCTTGAAATGATACTGGGTAGAAGCGTTGAGTGGTTAAAAACTCCATTTATCGATCTCGTGGATACATCACCACTACACCGCCTAGATCTCTACGTCTTCTCATTTGTTGAATGAGAAGGTAAGAAATATGACAGCATGCAGCCGGACATTTCAAGATCTAATGCCCAGCCATGATTGGACCTATAGGAAAGCAAATGTATTCGACCGAGCAAAACTTTGGTCTAGTTAATGCAACAATCAAAACTGACGCACTGCTCATCCGGGACTGTTAAAAGACGATCACCTTCGAAGTAGATATTTGGTTGGTTGGATAAGCCGAATTGGAGACACTGCTGCATGTTATTCAAGCGGGTGCCGACATACATATATCGAAGTTACAATTTTAAGGCCTTCCATATGGACCTGCAAAGATTCCATCCATTGTTCGAGAAGGATTGAAACAATTTTATCTGGAGAAAGGACAGATGTCGAGTAAAAGCTACTACTACAACAACAACATACTTACTTCAAGTAGAAGGGAAATGAATGATTTATCACTATTTTCCTATAGTCCGAGTACATGGTAGACAAAAGCAAGGGTCTCGAATGTCGATAGATAAATAGATAACTTAGCCCTCCCCATAAATTGCTTGGGTCTTAAATGAAACTTCCAACCGTCGATCAAATAGAGTAAAGTGTGTATGGATGAGAATATGATGAGTGGAAACAGAAATGAAGGGGAAATGGACAAGAGTCAGGGGTAATAAAAAATACATGACAATGGCTGGGCGTGAACGATGAACGATGAACTCCGTATGGGAAATCCAACTGGTATAATAATAAGTCTTACATTGTAATTTGTACTGTGTAATTAATCTTACATCACCTACCTACCTGTACAGAGTACAGATGGCGGAGGCTGCAGAAGTTTGGAAACTTTGATTCAGTTTCTTTTCCACCAAACGTGATTTTTTTCATTATCCTTTTCCTTTTAAGACAGACGGGAGAAGAGGGTATGGTATGTATGTACTTTCTGACTTGGGCAATGTCAAGGTTAATCTCAAGGTTAACCGTGTTCCCCCTTTCCTATCTTTCTTGCCTCAATACTCTCGGTACTGCGTACACTTTCTTCTACGTCAATACTGAGTCTTCATTCGTACAACCCATTTATTGTTAGGATTGGGTCTTAACCCCTGGTAGTTCTCCATCTCATTCCAAAATTGTGGTTCTTTGGTACCTGGAAGATAAAACAAGGCGTATTGACTATTTACCAAGCTGTATGGAGGATTAGGCCATTAGTGACTGGGGAGTAAGTAATACTTTTATACTTTTACACTTCATAGTTATAGTTATAGTTGTATAAGTATTATAAGCACGCATATATATATACACTGGCACACAATAATCCAGGTACTTCCGTCGAGGCAGGGGCTTCCAAGAGCAAGCAGGTCAAGCGATAATAATTATGGACAGGAGGTTCACTCATCGCTCCTCATTACTCACTACTCACTACTCACCACTCACTTATCACTCACTATCATATCAATTTACACCCAAAATCAATTTGTCTTGGAATAGAGAAACCATCCCATCCCATCCCATCCCATCGTCAATCTCCCCCCCATTCCCATAACCACCAAAAAAAATTACTTTAATAACATTCGGAACTTTCTACTACTGTACCTTTTCTATCCCTTTTCCCCAATAATACCATTTTGCGCATCGAATCATTCAAAGTTACATTTATTAATTCTTTACTAGTTATTCATATTCATATTGTTTACTTTATAGAGGCTTGGAATGAAATACTATAACTTAATTACGGTACAATCGTATAATAAAAATAACCAACACTTCAAATCCCAGCCATTTCCAAACAGCAAGAACCCTGGACATCTGCTCAGACTTAATTAATACCTTTTCCTGAGACTGACTTTCCAACCAACTTTAATAATAATCTCGAATTCACAAACATAAACAGCAATTGTTGGTAATAAACAAATTCGCAATCCCGTCGACAAGAAACGTTGGTCCTCTTGCGCCGCCAGCATTGGGAAGAAGTGCAAGTGGTTGGCCTCGAATGGCACGATGGCATTCCTCTTTAAGAGTAAAAAGAATGCAGATAAGGCCCAAGCCTTGAGAGATGGCGGGAATGGAGTACCTGGTTCACAGTCATCCCTCCAAAGCGAGAAAGGCCGTATGCAGCAACCACCTGAGAGGACGACGACCCCTTCGAGTAGTGTCAATAATTCCATTACTTCGCTGCAAGGAGGAAAACCAGTGACGCCAAGCCCCGAACAGTTGAACGGACGACGAGGACCAAATCCAGAGCAAGCGCAAGATCTCGCGGTAAGTGATTGGCAATATCCTTTGGCATTTCACAAAGTGCAATTCCTATGTTAAGATTGGATCCAAATACTAACTGATGATGCCTGCATATAGCTGCGAAACGGCGCACCGCCGTCAACACAGTCAATGAATTCAAATCCCAATTCCTCATTATATCCATGGTCGCAGCGAAGAATAACATATACAACTAATCATCCTCCTCCATTTCCTCGCTATGGCGCCGCTGTCAATTCCATGGCCTCGAAGGAGGGTGAGATATACCTCATGGGAGGTCTCATCAACAGCTCAACAGTAAAGGGGGATTTATGGATGGTAGAAGCGGGTGCAAATATGGCATGCTACCCATTGGGTACTACATCTGAGGGTCCAGGACCGAGAGTCGGCCACGCAAGTTTATTGGTGGGAAATGCCTTTATCGTGTATGGAGGAGACACCAAAATGGAGGATTCTGATGTCCTAGATGAAACTCTGTACCTCTTGAATACTTGTAAGTCAGCCCAGCCATGTACAGAAAGGATGCTAAAGAATTGTTAGCCACGAGACAGTGGTCAAGAGCTGTCCCAGCAGGACCGAGACCGGCGGGAAGATATGGGCAGTCATTGAACATTTTGGGCTCGAAAATCTATGTCTTTGGTGGTCAAGTCGAGGGATATTTCATGAATGACCTGGTTGCATTTGATTTGAATCAATTGCAAATTCCGACAAATAGATGGGAAATGCTTATAAAGAATAGTGATGAAGGCGGACCACCCGTCGGACAAATACCCCCAGCCAGAACAAACCACTCTGTAGTCACTTTCAATGAGAAGCTTTTCTTGTAAGTTTCCAACAAAGAAACAGCTATTGGCTCAGACGAGTACTGATTATTTTAGGTTTGGAGGAACTAATGGCTTTCAATGGTTCAATGATGTTTGGTGCTACGATCCAATCACTAATGCATGGACTCAACTTGATTGCATTGGTTATATTCCAGCACCTCGAGAGGGCCATGCTGCCGCGATTGTCGATGACGTGATGTATGTTTTTGGTGGGCGAACTGAAGAAGGTGCAGATTTAGGCGATTTAGCAGCATTCAGAATCTCATCGAGGCGTTGGTATACCTTTCAAAACATGGGACCGTCGCCTTCTCCACGTTCCGGGCACAGCATGACGGCGTATGGCAAACAAATTATCGTTCTTGCCGGGGAACCAAGCACCGCGACTCGTGAAGCTCAAGACCTTGCAACCGTTTACGTCCTCGACACGAGCAAGATACGCTATCCCAATGATCAGCAGCCATCCCAACAGTCTCAGCAAACCGCTGCTAACGAGCGTGTGCCTGGAGCTAGACGTCCAAGTGCAGGTGAGAAGAGTGGTTTGGGCGCGCGAAACATGGGCTCCAGGGATCCCTCCGCATTGCCGGAGCCAAAGAAAGGTAATGGTCCACCCAGAGAGGGCGCTAATAGTCGAAATGCTGGACAGCCAAATGTGAACGGTAACGACGCCAACGGCATCGCTCCTGGTTCGGCCCAACCTCAAGGCCCACAGCCCGGTTCGAAATTACCCAGGGCATCAATGGCACAGGCTCAACCTGGTCCACCACCACAACAACAAGTACCAAATCCTCGAGATCCTAATGCAGGTCCTAATGGTAGAGGCTCCAGAGGACCTCAAGGCCCTCAAGGTCCACAGGGTTCACAAGGTCCTCAAAATTCTCAAGGTCCTCCAGCGCAAGGGACACCCGATAACAGATTCGGTCCTGCTATCGATACTTCGATGCGGAATCCCAAGATGGAGAATATACCCCTGGCTCAACGAGCACTTTCGCCTGCGCCGGAAGAAAGTCCCCAGGCTCGAGAGAGTCCAATCACTAATGGCCCACGTCCTCCACTTCAAAATGTTTCTCAACAAGAACAGCCACCATCACAGAATCAAATTCCTCCTCAGATGCAGGCTGGAGTTCCACCTCAATCACAACCATCGCCACAATCACAACCCCAGCAAATTGCCAAATCTATAACGAGGCAAGATTCCAACCCTCAGCAACCGGGTGGCACAAATTCAAGAGCCTCATCGAAACAAAGACATCCCCATGGTCAAAGTTCAGTGGATAGCAACACAGATGTGTCATTGAGAAATGTTCTTAGTCGTCAGGCGTCGCCTCCTCCGCCAACAAGACAACCAAGTAATCCTCTTAGTCGAAGATCTTCGGCCAGGGGTTCTCAAACTGTGACGTTGCTTAAGGAGTTAGATGCCGCTCGAAACAGAAACGCCTGGTATGCCTCGGAGCTCGAACTTGCACGAAAAGCTGGATATACACCCAACCCTTCGGCCAGTCCTTTGTTGGATCAAAAAGCAGCGGAGTCTTTCGATGACGATGATAAACCACTCATTGAGGCACTTTTGGCAATGAAAGCGGAGCTTGCCAATGTACAGGGCTCCATCGACAAACAAGCGGTTCTTGCAGCAAAACAAATTGCCGAGGTCGAAAAGCAACGAGATGCAGCCATCAATGAAGCAGTCTATCATAAAGCCAAACTTGCAGCTCACGCCGGAAGCCAAAGTAGCACGCCACAGCCCGATGGCGAGAACAGAGACATCGAAGCCATGACAAATGATCGCTCCTCGGATATCAGTAGAAAATTGGCTGCCGCTTTGGCATCGCAACGAGATCTCAAGAACAAAGTGGATAGTCTTACCACTGAGCTCGAAGCTGAAAAATGTGGAAGACAGCTTGCCGAGGATACTGCCAATATCACACAATCACGGATGGCCGAGTTGCAAACATATAAGCAACAGAATTCATCCGAAGTTGAACTTCTCAAAGCAGAGTTGCACGAATTAGAAGTTGCAGCCAGGGAAGAGGCGCTAGTTTGTCAAGAAGCCGTCGCAGCCGCACAGCTTATTCAAGCCGAAAAGGATGAATTAGAAGCACGGCACAAAGAAATATTGGGCACCGCGCAAGATCATAGCGAGACATTCGAGTCGCTCCGCGAAGCTATAACAGCGTCAGCCGATATGAAAAACCTATTGGAACGAAAACTCGACGAGGAACGTGCTTTGCGCGAAACAGTCGAAGAGAAACTCTCTGCGCTTAGAGCTGAGCACGAAAATCGTACTTCTGAGCTGGAGTCCGTTACCCGACGCTTGCGAGATGCCGAAGAACTTGCTGAGCAACATGCAATCGAGGCTCGAACTCATAAACAAGCAGTACTATCTGGCCTCGATAAAGTCTCGTCCAGTAAAGATTTGGCGCCAAAGGATTCTGCTAGAGATGACCGCGCTTCAGCCCTCGAGGCACAGGTCCAAGCTTCTAATGCTTTGGTTCGTAAATATCAAGCTGCCGCGAATACTGCTTCGGAAAAGCTTCGAAGTGCCGAAGAACGCATTGCTGGGTTGGAAGCTTATCAAGAGCAGGCAAGTCGGGAAGGAATGTCTATTCGAAAGCAGCTCCAAGCATATATGCGTGAAACACAATCACTCCAAGCTGCTAACTCTGATATGAAACATCAACTTGCTAACCAACAGTTGGAGACAAATGCAGTCAACGTCCAGCACAACACTCTGAAGGATATTCTCGGTGAGCGTGGTATCAGTCCTGTCGGTGCATCAAGAGCTCGAGGATTGTCTAGTCCTCATTCGGGTTCCAACACACCAGACATGGCACGTCTCCGTGAGCTTGAACAACAACTAGCAGCTAGCATGCACTCACATCAAGAAACTAAAGAAGCCTTTGAGAGCCGGGAGCAAGAAGCCCAAAGTGCTTATCGCGAGAAGTTGAGTCAACTAGAGAATGATTATCAGTCTGCCGTCCACTACGTGAAGGGTACCGAAAAAATGCTCAAACGAATGAAGGATGAACTGTCGAGGTACAAACAAGATAATACGCGATTGAAGGAACAGCTCACAGCTGCCGAGGAAAGATCTACAGCAGTAAGATCGCCTACGAGCTGGGAGAGCGAACGTGCGGGTTTACTTGGGCAAATCGAAACACTCCAATCTGAGATGAATACATCGACTGTGCAATTGGAAAAGCAATTGACAGATGTTCGGAAGGAATTATATGACACTCAAACCAGTCACTCTGATCTGAAGCAGAGGTATGAAGAGTTGGAAAAGCAACTGGCTTCCAGCAGTGAACAAGCACGTCATGAACTCGACCAATTACAAAAAGAAAACGCTCAGCTAGAAAAGCGTGCTCAAGATGCTGAGGAAAAAGTTTCATTGCTACTTGATCAAGTCGAATCATCAGTTGATAATTACCGTCGTCAATCACGCAATCTCGATAGTATGGTCGGAGCGACACTTCCTTCTACGAACCAACGAAACTCGATCGGTCACGAATCGGTATCTGATTCATCCATGTACGGTGGTGCGAACGACAACCGCAACAGCATGGCCTTAGATAGTCTTGCCTCAGAATTAGAAACGCTACGAACACAATGGGAAACGACAAATAAAAATTATAGACTCAGTGGTTTCGGTGATTTTGAGGATCAGCCCACTACCAGCAAATCCGATGCCGAGGCTGCTCCTCAGATGAGTGGTAGTCTTGCAGATTGGAGAAAACGCTTAGATGCCGAAGAGCAAGAAGCTAAGTTAAGAAAGGGGAGCTTGACCGGTTCGGAAAGAATTATGAGTCCTACCGGCGGTAGAAAGGATTCTAATCCTGGTGCATCATCTTCAAATCAAGTCAATACGTTTTGATTTGATGGTAACAACATTGGGATGGTGATTTCGGATACAGATATCTGTTTAATTGTTTTAGATTAATTGCTTCCTTGCTTTGGGAAGGGAATTTTGAGCTGGGTGTCGAATTGTATACATACATGGACAAAATTCGGGATGGCTACCGCATTTTAATGAATTTATGAGGATAGGGAATAAGACAAAGATATCGAATGGAGAAGAAGATATTAAAGCAAATTGTGTGTTCTGGTGGTCCGGCTACCTTCCTTCTTCCTTCTTTGATACTGTTTATTTGGCAATTTATACAATGCTGCTTCTTGCATATAATTCATTTGCTTGCTTGGTGGATTGTTTTGAGGGACACGGAGGAAGGTGAGGAGGAAATATCACATTTGCATCGCTTTTTTGACTTTTTTGGTGTTTTTTAACTTGTTTTTTTTTTTTTTTTTTTCTTATTCGTCTGCTTTTTCTCCTCTTTCTAATGGCGTTGCGGTGCGTTGTCTCACGAGTCAACTTCTTTATCATACGATGGGACTTTGTTGGATTGCACATGGCATTGCACTGCATTTTTAAACGGTGTGGGTGATCTCCCTCAGATCTCGTCGGAAAAAGATCTGATGGGTGATAGGAATGTTGTGAAGAGAAATTCATGCATTGGGTTGAAGGGAGATGATAGTTACATTCTCTTTGAGGAAAAATAGTCTGTTTGGGATTGAGTTGGTTGTTGTGTTTAATATTGGGGAGGCTGCAGGAGTAGATATGGATAGTACCAGTACTCTTGATACTGAATTCACACTACTGCTACTGCTCGTTCTTAAGCTTGTTTGATTGATTGATTGATTTTTTTTTTTTTTGCGACTTTGGCAACGGGAATAGGAATTGGAATTGACTTGAGATTTGCAAGATGGGTAGAAATGATGATGAGGATAATGTACTATAACATTTTATTTTTGGAGTGGAGGGATTGTGAGATGAGATGGAGTGTATGGTGCATGCGAATTAAGGAAAGAGGATGGATAGATAATGAGATGAGGAGATGGGGAGATGAGAGAGGAGGAGGAAGAGATAAGATAGGAGATGGGGATATTAGCGAGAGTGAAGAATTGATGAGAAATTTTACTTCAATGTCTATTTTTACTTTGAGACTTTGTTTGACGACTGGTGAGTGATGTGTGATGTGTGGTAGTTCGTTTTATTCCAAGTGCGAATCGAACTTTTGGAAATACGAATGGATGTCGGGATGCGGGTCTATATCTGTATAACTCGAGTATTCAGTTGTGATTTTGAGATTTTGATAGCGTTTGAGTAGATATACATACCCAAACTGGTTTATGGTATACAAGAATGTAAGTGGCATAGAGTGTGTGAATGGGGAGGAGATGTATCTATTTAGGAAAGACAAGGAGAGGAAGAGAATGTACGGAGATGGGTATGGGGGTGTAGTGGGATGGGAATGGGGGGCTTGGTGTTTGGTGTTTGACATTGAGTTTCTGATGGGTGGGTGAGATGGGCTGTGAATGACGATGGTATGGGGTTGTAAAAAGGGGTTAGTGTGGTGAGGGGGGTAGAACGGGAAGCATGGGATACGAATGAGGATATGCAGGAAGAGTAGGAAAGTAAAGGGGGAGTTTTTTTTTTTTTTTTGAGGAAAGAAAAAGCCCACGAAGCTTTTCTTATCATATATTCGGGAAGAAGTTTCCTGGAAGTGATGTCTTTGGCAAGTAGTAGGTAGATATGTTGTTATTATTGATTTATCTATCTATCTATCTATCCCATACACACAGCACACAGCACACAGCACAACCCCCTCTCCTCCCCCCCCCCCCCCTTTAAATAAATATCCCCAAGCACAGCAAAACAAAGCGATCTCATCGCCTAGTCATGGCTTAGATTATCATTATCATTATCGATCTTGGAAATGGAGGAGGATGTAGATATACAGATATACAGATATGGATATGGATATAGATCTGGGTATTTTATGGGGAGCTCACTCGGGATATTGTGCTGGATGGGTGTGGTGTATTGTGTATTGTGTAGACGGGCGGTGGTGGATATGGTAATTATGTGGAGTTGGGTATTTGAAGAGCTGAGAAGGAGAAGGAGAAGGAGAATGAGCATGGGGCTGGTTTTGCGATTTGTGTATGCGTATGTATGTGTTTATGTGTAGTAGTAGTAGTAGTAGTACCGATCCGATTATTACTATTAGATTTTACTCTCCTCCTCGTCGCTTTTTCGTTCTTTTCTTCCCCTTATTCTTCGCAATCTCGCAACCTTGCAGCGTAAGGTTAGGGTTTGTTTGGGTTACCTTAGCGAGACCACCTACCTAAGATGCTAACTTACCCTACTCAAGAATGGTAGATTGATTGTTAGGAGTGATATAATATAATATAATATAATATAATATGGAAAAAAAAAATTCATAACATAGGCTTATTAAATTAAGCGATTTCCCATATTTGAGTATACAATAAAGGTAGGTGGAAAGGGATGGAGGTAATGGATGGATATACAGATAGATGCATGACGTGGCTGTGTGGGCTGGATGTGATATTTATGTATATAATGAGTAATAAGTGGGAATTTGATTTGGCTGAGGAGTTCTGTGAAAATTCAATCCGATATGATATTATGGTTTATACACATTCGGTTCTCTTGCAGCATCTTATAGATAATCTATCTATCGATTTATATCAATAATACAATCATACCAACATCAACATCAACATCACCATCAAACTCAAACTCAAACTCAACAACAAGTCCCTCGAGCGCAGCGAGCCAAGGGGGTTTGGGGGCTTGCCCCCATAAAGAATGGGATTTATGTTTTGGGGGGGGGGGGAGTCGGGAGAAGTGGTGTGGGTGAATTTGTAGGATGGTGATATTGATGGATTTTGATGAGGGGATTTAGGGATTTAGGAGTTTGGAAATTGTTTTAATGGAAATATTAGACAGATCTTAACTGATGTTCTCTTCTCCCCCTCTCCTTAAAAACTAAAGGTTTACTTTCTTGAATCTTATACCTTTTTTGGTGGTGGGGAGGGTTTATATAGATATATTCAGGAATAAACCCGCGAATGGAATCAGAAAAGGAAAAGAAATGTATGTGTAACCTTACCATATATATATTCTAGATCCATCTATTCATCGTGTAGCTTTTCTCTAATTTAAATCGATCTGAAGTGAAGTGAACTATCCGATCTTGAGAAGGAGATCTAATTCTCCGATGACACAGAGATGGCGAATGGCGAATGGCGAATGTGGCGTTGGATGGGTCGGAAGGGAAGGGATTTTGGATTTTCGGCAGGGCGGGGGAGGAGAGGGGGGGGAGGTTGTGTAATGTATGTGGATGGGTGGGTAGGTAGGTAGATAGGTAGGTAGGTAGGTAGGTAGGTATGATTCAAGAGAAAGGAGTGCGGAAGGCTGAGTGTGTAGAGTTGAGTTGAGTTGATTGAGAATGGATTCAGGAGGTGGGTTTGGGGTTAGCTGAGGGGGGTTTGGAATTGGGGGGTTTTATAGAGTAGTTTTTGGGAGGAGGGGGGGGAGGGTTGTGAGTGATTAATGTGGTTGTGTGGGAATGTATTGATGGATGGATGAATGATAGAGTTGGGATTGGAATTGGAGTTGAATCATTTTCAGTCAGTTGGTCGGGCTACCCGAATAGAATGAGAGAAAGAGTGTATGGTATAAGAATACTTAAAGTGTACCTGTAAGTAAGTACTTATAAATCAGAACAAGGTTGGTGAATTAATTGTATAAGTTATGGATTTTATAATGAATATACTACTTGGTGAGGTATATGTCTTGATGTAACCTTATTGTCCGACTTATAAAGACTTTGGTTTAGTAACTCAGTAGGTTATTGTAAATATTTATTTATGTATTTATAGTGATTGATTTGATTGATTGATTGATTGGAGAATATTTATAAAATGAGGGGTTTTGTTTGTGGTCTTGGTCTTGGTCTTCGTCTTGGTATTTTATTTTTGGAGGAGGGGAGGTGATAAGAATATGATATAATATAATATGATAATGTCTTGTCTAGTATTGGTTTTCAGGGCGGAGTATTTGATTGATGAGAGAGAGAGGGCTTTTCGTATAAGCAGTATATATTTATTCATTTATTCATCCCAGCCTACGAGTAGATGATTGAGAAAATGGATGATGGATGATGGATGATGGATGATGAGATGGAAGGCTGACTGATGGGGTGGTGAATTCGGTGTGAGGATTTGGGATGGTGGGAATGGGATGAATGAATGAATGAATGAATGAATGGTATATATATAGTGTATATTATATATATTTTGGTTATATGATTTATGTATCTGTAAAGATTTTATACCTTTTTGATATTATAGAAATTATAAAATATATACAGAGTATATATATATATACACTTAATTCTATACCTTATACCTCACAATTCATCTCCCTCCATCCCCAAACCATCTCCTCGTCCTCCATCCCTCCTTCTCATCTCCCCCTCCCCTTCTCACCCCAAATCTCATCGACCAAAGCGGCGGCTCACAGCTCAAGACTTTAATCCGATTCTCATATAATTTTAACTTCATATTGATATGATATGATATGATTTAGATTACGTCTTTTTCTCGATTTCGTTAATTCTTGGAAAGTTAACTAACTCTAGAGTCTATAGTTGCGTATTTTACGGTGCAAAATACTTCAAGTTACGATTAACGCTTTACGATACGCGTTGCTGGGTCTCGGTGGCCCTCTTTTGGGCTTTGTTTTGTGATTGAATGTGTGGGGGTGGTGGTGGTGGTATGGTGGAAGTTTGTAGGAGGGATAAGGAATGATGAGGTTGAAGAGAGAGAGAGAGAGAGGTTGGAAATTGAGAGGGTTTGTTGGATTGTATACTTTATTTGATGAATGGATGATGGATGTTGTATACTCCAGATCAACAGTTATAGTTATGAGTATATATATGTATGTACAATCGATCTATCTACAAATAACTCTTTACTCTATACAATGAATATAGCAATCATTAATTATGCATACGAGTACCGTACTGTAATACGAGAATGGTTAATTAAGGAATCATGATTCATGATTTGCAGAGAATTGATAAGGTAATCTAAATACAATAACGTGGTTCATATACATGTGGGCCATATCACTATGTAGGCCACTTTCACCTCAATTCACATATACTCAATTCAACATACAATATATCAACCATTTATTATAGAAACTATAAATAAAGAAGTATAACTTATTTTAACTATTGAGGCTATATAAAAAAAACAAAAAACTAAGTATTCAAAAAGCTATTAGAGTTTATAATATACTACATATTATAATTCAATATAAAATGAATGGATTTACTTTTGCGCCGAATATCAATACAAATCCTATAATCTTTTAGAATTAAAAAAGGATATTATTATTCAATATATAATTGATTTAGATTCGAAAGATTTTGTATCCAAATATAAAGTGATAAAAGATATAACTAATTATATTCTTGAATTGCAAAGTGTAAAAAAGATTAACAAATAATAGATATATTGATTTACAAAACAGTATATAGAACTAAAAACACATTTCAATTATATTTATAACTTTCAAAGAGCTTTCTATAAGGATTCTAAGTTTATTAGGGATTGGTTCCGATTTATTTCGAATATATAAGTCAAATTTGATATTCTCAATTACAATTTATAGAATTTCAATAAAACCAGCTTTACAATAGGGATTATAAATACTAGTATAATTATTACTAACTTTAAGAAATCTAATAAAACCAAAACTATATAACTAGATAATCGAGAATAGGTAATAATAATTATATATAGAAATTGTTAGAAGATATAGAAGTCGCCGATCACGTGGTATTCTTAGTAATACTACCGAC
>JBBMOJ010000099.1:0-106046 GCA_038090695.1 Sclerotinia spermophila
CCAACCACGTGACCTGGTGCCCAAGTCTTGTGCTTATGTTACGTCGTTCGTAACAGAGTCGTATGTAATTCCAATACAGAAGAAAAAAGAAAAGAAAGAATGTGAAGAAAGGAAGATTGAAATCCATTCCACGCTATGTACAAATCGATAGAAAAGAAAATCTATATTATAAGAAAAGCAAGAAGAAGAAGAAGGAAAAGAAAAAGGTAAAGTCCGACTAAAATGAATATCAATTACTCTACGTAAGTTAAATCAATATCACATTTTCTCCATCGATGTTTTGTCCCCCCAATCACTCTATAATATCTTCCTGATATACCGTATCAACCTATCCATTATGCATAATTTTGGAACAGTCCAATTTTATTTTTCATTTATTTTCCGTTACAGAAAAAAAGAAAACAAGCCTTCGAGGAGATTTCCTCGCCAATGAAATCCGTCATCAACAAATAACCTAGCGACGATCAAGGCGTTGGAGATATATTTGTTCTAGAGGATGTCTCTGACATTTTAACGACATGGGGTTCCCTTGATATACAAGAAGGGGTGACTTCATCACAAGGGTTGTATCGAAAACTTTACGATAGATAAATCTCGAGGCTGACGATTACGATTAGATTAATTACCATCAGGGGAGAAAGTGGGACAAGATGGCGTTTCTTGGGTAATGTTGCTACTCCGTATGTAAAATGCAAAAAGCATGAAACACTCACTGAAATCGATATAAGAAACGAAATCAATACATATTAGCACCCCTTTCTTTTCTCATTTTCTCAAGAGAGAAGAGGGAAGAGGGAAGAGGGAAGAGAGAAGAGAGAAGAGAGAAGAGAGAAGAGGGGTTTCTGCTGTGGTTACTGAATGATTTACTCATGACCTATTTTCAACCCGAGTTTTATTTCTGGTAAACTGCATAATAAAGGGAGAAAAAGGGTTACAATACAGTTCAGAAAATTGGCCATGGGGTTCAAGGGGGCGATGCATTTCGGGTCACTGCTAATGGGGTCTAAATTTTCAAGAAAGCTCCTGCATTTTGTGATTGCCATGTACAGACAGACTATCATTGTAATGCCGTCCCACCGTTATATCCTGATACTCCAATCATTAGCACCACCTTGTTTTCCATAGCCGATTTCTTATTCATGAACTACTGTGTGTAATTAATCAAGCCGACCGAACCCCGCATGCAGCTGCCACTTTTCTTTTCATACTTCGTAAATTCGTACAGTAATATTCGTAATCGATAGCTCGATACGTTGTTACGCTAAAGGAGATTCCGTCGATTAATTTCATTCAACCTTAGAAAAGTTTTTCAGTCAATCCCTCTCCACCAGATTTCAATCCTCCAACTAATCCATCTCCGGCAGAGTCGGCTCCTCCTAAAATTCCATTTGCAAGACCCTCTCCATTTGTCTTCAATCCGCCAATGGGTCCTTTGCCTTCTCGAACATTTTGTGCCTGTTGATTACCCTTCAAGTCACCTACAGAAATATGTCATTAGCATTGATCGATTGAAAAGGATCCAAGAATTGCGGAAACACAAGCGAGAAGTAGATCGATCCAATGGTCTAGCATGTAGGGAGCATGATGACACTTACTTGCGAGAAAATCCGTGCCTTCTTGAAGTCCTTGAAGACCCATCTTCTTAGCTTCAGCCTTTGCCTTGAATTTAAATGCAAAGACGCCCATTTCCTCAATATAATCGTCGAGAAGTCCCATAGCATAGGCACCTCCAATGAGAACAACGATTGTTGTGATAGTCGCAAGGACGACAAGAAGTGTACTGGCCATATTGGATGATTGGATGATTGGATGATTGGATGATTCGATGTTTGGATGTTTGGATGTTTGTAAAGAGTTATTGGAAGTCAAGGGGAGAAAGTTGATTGTTTTTAATGGAGATTTCGATAGGCGTAAATGATTATTCTGCGCAAGAAGAGTTCTGTTGATAGAATAATGGAAATAGAAAACAGATCTCAAGATCTCTTATATATTAAAAAATATCTACCTCTCTACACCCCTCAACCTACCTGTCCTATCATTCTTTGTTTCTGCATATGACGTTTTCCCAATTCTTGGAAGTGAATATATTACGCGGGAAACAAGTTTATGTGGATATCATTCTTTTCAAAGCAGGTTGTTCATAACAAATGATGGTCCATAAGTCCAGTCAATCAAAGCCATATTTCTTAGTGATTTCTTGGTCAAATTCTTGGTAAAAGGCACAGGAGAGGACGATACAAGAATTGATGGTGATGATAATTCATTTGGTGACGGGACACGTGAGGGGTAACTTCAAAGCTTCCAACAAAAGCTCGCTTTGAATAAAAAACGCTAAACTCAAAACAGTTAGATGGGATATCAGTCTATAATCACGTGTATTTGATCAATTTCGAATCCCGAGTTCAGCTTATGTAATGAACAAATATGGCTTTACGATATACTCTGTAAATGTTCGAGACCTGAATATCCAGTCCAGTCGATAGATACAAGATGATATTTACTAGGTAGACAAGCTTTGTCATGATTTCATGCTTCTGGCACCATCTGGAAATGCACATGCAACGGTCTTACATCTCACGTTGGCAAAATATGGGTCTGAGCCGATGAGACTTGTCATCCCATTAAACAGGGCAAAGTCCAACGACACTTTTTGTAATCGTGTCGCGATATTTTGATACAAACTCCTTTCACATACTGCAAAGTCTATATCAGGTATATACCAATATCTTCTGAGGAATTAATGAGCCTGCACAGTTCGTGATAATGGGTTCCAAAACCATCATTCTTGGGGCTCTAACTGTCCTTTTCGGTGTTTTGTACCAAACATTCCTGAAGGATTGGTTATACCTTAATTTCGGAATAGGGCGAATTCATAACAAGATTGAAGACTATCCTTTTACATGTCGACGGATAGAACATCCGCTTTTAGAGTCTTGCGAGGATCTCTTTCTTGATCATGCTGATCGTACATTGTATGCTGCTTGTTCCACCGTTAAAAGTCGAAGGGGTTGGGGTCCGGGGTGAGTCAATATAAATTCTATATCTTTACTGCGTAAAATACTTATCAAATTGCCAGAGGAAATCTCTACAATGTGTCTCAAAGAACTTTGGAAGATCACGTGTCAGTACTCAAAATTGATGAGCCGGGAGAGGATGGACTCTATGGACCATACAAGCTAGAAATTACAGGAGGGTATCAAGGGGTGGATAGTCATAACTCTATTGATGTTCATGGATTTGATGTTGAGTTCTTGCCTGATTCTCGATTGAGATTTTGGATGATCAATCACCGACCAGCAATTGATGAATTTGGCAATTTTCTCGACGCAACAAAATCAGGAGCAAACTCTACCGTAGAAGTTTTTGACTTGGTTCCTGGAACCAAAAAATTGGAATTCGTTAAGACCGTTGCAAATCCAATTATACAAACGCCAAATAATATTGCCGCGACTGGAGATGGCGGATTTGTATTCACTAATGATCATTCAACCAAAACTGGACTTGTAAGTAGCCCCATACATCAATATATTAGTCTAGGTCTGCTTACATGTATATAGCTTCGCTCGCTAGATAAGTTTATTGGAGGAGGGAATATCGCTATGTGTGGGTCTGACAATCAATGTCATTCTGGTCCCTCGAATCGGTTTCCCAATGGCATTGTTCAAGGACAAGATAGTCTATACTATGTCGCCTCATCCATCAAAGGAAAAGTTTCCGTGTATGCCCTCGAAGCCAACCATACATTTACTCAAATCGACGAAATTGATCTGCAGATGCCACTAGACAATTTATCTGTAGATGCCAATGGAGACATCCTCGCCGCCGGTTTCCCTGATGTGTTGAAGCTGGTAAAGTCGGTTGATGATCATACAATCAGTGTCCCAGCTACGGCTTTCAGAATTCGGAAGTTTGATACCGAGAATGGGGCTTTGAGATATGTGGTTACGAAAATCTTGGAGGATATTGATGCCAGTGTTTTGTCGGCTGCTACGTCGGTCGTACATGATCCTAAAACGGGGAGGCTGTTTTTTGGTTCTATCACGGCACCATTTGTTGTTGTGTGCGAGAAGATATAGGTTAATTATTCGTGATTATTCTAAGGCTGGATATATGAGAGCATAGTCAATGAACAGGGTTCGTGTTGATGATGCGACCGCCTTGTATTTCTAGTCATTTTTACATGCATCATAACCTTTTCTCTTCCTCTTCTCAACAATCTCAAGTCCTCCTACCCACAATTCAAATTCCCCTCGACTAAAAATCACATATATACACGAACATCCCCTCATTTCCACAAACAAAAACCGATCACAAAGACTCCAATCCCCTTCCAAGATGCCAAGATTCAAAAAATCAAAACCCCCTCGAAAATCTACATAAACCCCTCCAGCGGACTCCCCAAGATAAAATCTTCAACCGGACTTGTCACCAAATCCCTCGTCATGAGCGAAGTTCCCATATTCCGATTATAATCCTGATGATTCGAAATCATGGAATCGATAGAAGTTGTGATTGAGATTTTGGGGGATCTCCCGGAGCTCTTTGAAGAGAATGGAAAAGTTGAAAAAGAGTTTGAGGGGCAGATTGGAGCTTGTGATGTTTCTGATTCTGATGTGGAGGATATGAGATGTTTCGAGGACGAGGATGCGGAGTTTGTATTGGATGTGGATGTGGATGTGGATGTGGTGTCTTGGGATAGTCCTGGGGAAGGAAGTAAGTTGGATGGATTGAGATGGAGATGGAGGTATGAAGGTATTCTTACGTTTTAGTATACTTTTATCCATATATTTCTTTTTATGGGTCTTTCTCGAAGAATCCTCCATTTTGTGATTATGTTTATCGATATTTCTCAACGATGATATCGACGACGAGAAAAATAACTTTCCAGTAACAATCAGAGAAGAACTGGCGGACGGGACGAGAATGGGGTGTGGAGATAGACATGAGTATTGATGGGAATGAAAAGTATGTTATCTTAATGACTCGAGAAAATCGAGGACATACCTTTAATATCTCGCTGTGAATACGGAGTGAGGCGTTGGGATTTGGGGCTGACCGCGAAGGAGACCGGAGGCGTTACGCAGTTCTGGGAGGCAGGATTTCAGACTTGGCCACTTGGGTAATGTATGTCAAATTCGTCGAGATAGAATAGGATTGATGAGGAAAGAAGAAAGTAATGAAAAAGAGAACTGGATCTTGAGAAGAGTTCTGCGTCTTTGGGACTATAAATGAATATTTAAGTATCTTTCAATACAATTGCAAGCCTTTGGCACTTTGTTCGTGATAGCATTTTGCCGCCCGAGATGATTTACCCCGGATTTCTATTTTCAGATTGCGAAGGATCCACACGCACGTGGAGGGAGAAATAAGATGATGTGCTAGAAGGAATTTGAATTATGGAGAAATAGTGTTACAGGCAGTATATTTCAGAAGTAGAATAGAATTCTTCAAGGCAAAACTGGAGGTTCCGCTGTAGGGAAAGTGTGTTTCGGTGCGTAGAAAACTTGTTACAAAATCTCTTCGCGAAATAATACCCAGATGGTGACAGAGATGGAGTGTTGGGTCTTCTACCACGGTTATTTTTGTAAAATTTTTTATGAAGACCTATTGAACGAGACCTGCACAGCAGATTTCCGGATATTTGATTTCATTAAAACAATTTCATCTCAAAAATATCTCATATTACGTGTTTTTAATGATATAATGAGCCGCGAGACAAACTTACTAGAGAGAGCTATATATTAGCCGCTGATAGATCGTTATACTCACAAACTATAAAGGGATTTGGAAGAGTGGAGTATAGAATTCATGAATTAAGTGACCATCCTAGATAATTCTGAAACATATCGGTTTTATCATGAGATCATACGATTGATCCCCAACTTTAAAAGTATGCTGAAAGTGGGAGCCTCGAGGGAGCCCATGCCATTCACCCTTAAGTCTCGTGACTTCAAAGTTTGTTTGATCATAGAGTTTTTGTCCTTGTGTCAAATCTGGCTTTTCAGTAGAATGTTTACCAGTATCAAGGGAAGCATTTCGGTAATCACTAAATGTCTTGAATCTACTGTATGTCGCCCTGTGAATGGAACTGAAAATTGAGTCGAGTGCAGCTCTTGAGCAGCTCTTGGCAGCCGCTCTTGGCCAGCCCTGCTTACAGCTTGAGCATTAATCGCCATTGTGGTGCCTCGATACCCCTTTATTCAAAACTCGGCAAAAATCAAATACGTATCTTTACAGGGTGAAGTTCGATAACTACTCGGGCAAGATCTTGAGATTTCTTGAGTATGATGATGACGTTGCTGCTGCCCCTGTCAAATAAATTTCATGTAAGCGCCGAGGTCGCTCTTGCTTCTATCGTCCGTGCTATTGGTGGCTGCACGTCAACAACTTGCATCTCTTTCCCATAGTATTTCCCGTTATAATCACGACATACATAGGTACTAATAGGGTTTCAGGGCATGTCACACGAACAATTCAACATAATTCTAATGTCAATGATAACTTCATCTCCCTCAGATTCTCCAAACCCTCGACGTAGAAACGTAAAGATCAAGCGTGTGAACCTTGTCGAAAGGCGAAAACGCGCTGTGATCACACAACTCCCATTTGCTTGAGAAGTTAACGAAAAGGTATCGCTGCAAATTGTATATATGTTCCCTTGTATCTTCCCAGTCATGGTCATCCATCCGGAAACTCGATGCCTAATCCTCCCAGTCCCGTCAAAGATGCCACGAGCAACTCTTTAGTGTCATCGCAAACTTCTGGATCTATAGATGCAGAAACAAATTATGCAGCAGCGTCAAGAAAAGGCTTTGGGTTCTATGGTCCCACGAGCTTTTCTGCACCATGTCTTGACAATGAAAATGGACTCGTGTCGGATGCCGATGAGGAGGGGGGAAGTATATTTTCTCCGGGTTCAATATCGACGCCCCTCGCTTTATCTACAATCACGAATGGGGTCAACGAACTGAGGAAATATCTTTGGGAATCAAGATTCTAAGTCAGCTTCCTGATCAAGTGACTTGTGAATCACTCGTGGAGCGTTATAGTTTGAAATCCATAGAGTATGCGTTCCATAAGCCTACTACTCTACATTGTATGCAATCTCTATGGTCCACCTTTGGTCATAGTTTACGCCATCCGAGGAGGCCAGAAAGACTCAGAGAGATAGCATACTTGTTGAGCAAAAAATAACTGATGGGATATGGATTATGTAATCACACTAGTATCTCGGCATTGCCCTAGCAACTATATTAATTAGATTTATAGCTTCTTAGTTAGATCCTTAAGCAATACAACAATATACAACTGAAGCATAGTACTATATTGGCTTCACCATCCCCAATGGTGATACCAACAATACAAGTACAGAATTCCCCGAGGCTGAAGATGGAAATGCTTGGTTGTCTTCGTTGTCCGGTATGAATTTTAGGTGGGAGATGTTGGGTATACTGTTTAGTGTACTGGGGCATCTGGCTGCTGGTATGCGGGACAAGGAGTAAGAATCCTTTCTTGAAATACAGTCAGGTAGACGAAAGCAGAGGCTTGTTTTTGCTGAAGAAATGCACGAGTGCGCTGATGACTGCATACAAATTTCCAGCAAGATGGACATGGGTAACATCATTATGTTGAGTTTATTGTGGAAAACAAACACGCTCCGCAGTGAGATCATAGGAGATATGTGTAAGATTCCACTACTCTTGGTCAATGAGTATAAACAATTTGCTAATCATGATGTACAGCCTTCAAATTATGGAGACGAGAGGGCGACGCAGTCCATCTTGCCACAGCTCTAGGTTTTCACCACTGTCCCGTTCGTCTCGATACTGGAGTGACCATCTCGCTAGAGATTAAAAGACGTATATTTTGTGCTTTGTTTATCAACGAGAAAACATTATCAATTTTCACTGGTAGGCCTCCTGGCTTGAGCCATCGCTATAATTCTTGTTCATTACCGCTGGATCTCGACGATGAAGTTTTCCTTGTTGGAAGAGAGACTCTTCAAGAAGCAGCAAGCAAGCTTGATGAACATGGTTAGAACAGAGGGGGTAATGTATATTCTTGTTCGAGAATTCGAGCTTCGATGATGTATGTGTGATTATAGATGAAATACTTGAGATTTCGCTTGGGAATGTCAATCAATTCACCGAAGCTCGTATAATGTAAGTGCACCTTCGAGCACCTTTTCAATATCTAACTAGATTAGGGACTGTTTGTATCACCATTGGGAATGGTGAAGCCAATATAGTACTATGCTTCAGTTGTATATTGTTTTATTGTCTAAGGATCTAACTAATAAGCTATGAATCTAATTAATGTAGTTGCTAGGGCAGTGCCGAGACACTAGTGTGATTACATAATCCATATCCCAACAGGGACCTACGAAAACACAAAGAGGAAATTCAGGAGCAGCTTCCACCGTGGCTTCGTCTATCATGCTCTACTCCAATCAATTCATCTGCAACTACACACCGGATAAAGACTGCACTGAAATTCAATTGTCTTCAATGCTCATTCATCTTGGAACAAGTTTTTGTTAAAAAAGTGAGGTGATAAGCAGCCACTACTTGACATCTCAAGGCAGCTCTTAGCGTTGACTGTGTCAATGTGGACCTCCAAAGATCGTTTTGTAACTTATTATTTTGATTATGACTGGATTGTGGGTGAAGTCCTCGATTAGTATACATACTAGTAGGAGCTAACCAATTTTCCAGATCATGTGTTACGGAATTCCATCAGCAGGTGTAATATGTGTAGAACTTATCAAAGAGATGGAATCCATCGCAACTCAGCCTGCCTATTATCTGCCTCGATCGGAAGTAATCCAAAACCTTAGTCTACTAGTCGGCTTCCTAGATTGGGTAAGACCGACAGCTGCGAATCATGAGTTATGTGGAAGAATGCGACAAAGTGTCAAGAGGACCTTGGATAGGATTCTTGATCCCCCTAGAATTACCAATACTCTACGAACATCAACTTCCACAACAGCTCCAATAACATACCTTGAATTTGAACCTATGATCATGGACGATTTGGATTGGTTGGACACCATTGATTGGGCAAAAGGACCATTTATGGACTTGTGAATGGAAGGATACAATGAGTTCTCTTGAGCTGCGGAATAGCATATCGTGGCCCGAACTTTGACTTTTTTCTAGTGCCAGCCCGAACTCGTTTAGCTCTGGATACTTGAATATTTTGAAGAATTTTCAAACACTGTACACCACACTGCTAGTGTTATTAGCGTTATTAGCGCTTTTGCTAGCTTTTTTTTAAACAAGAGTAATGTCGATGATATGTAACATATGAGATAAGTCGGGTACCCTACTTTCTGGCCACCATTTCACACCAAAAATAACTATTTTGGGTTACTAAAAACTTTCTCAACAGTGAATACTATTATATAGAATTTTGAATGTAGTTTTATTTTATAATTGATGATTCATATAAAAAAATTCACAATTTTATATTATATATTGATTGAGAAATAAGCAAAATGAAAATTACGTTTTTCATTTTTAGATTTTGTTAGTAAATCATATGTGACGATAAGGGATTCAATTAACTTTACTTAAATAGAATAACAAACTAATATACAAAAGGTAAATCAAAAGAAGTCTTTTTATATTCCTATCCAATGGGACCAAAAGATATAAGCGAAATGAGAGAAGCCCTGGAAAAGGTGGCGGCCTAAGGCTTAAGGCCAGGTCGTCACATTATATACAAATTTGAAAACTTCAAAATCTAGAATAACTTTTCAACAAAGATAGCTAAAAATAATCTATATGATTTGATTCAATAATTAATAATTTAGAATCTATAAAACACTTTTAATAAGAATAATAATTTGTGGAAAAATAGCTATCTAGAATTCTATTTTTTATAGGACTTATAAACCCCTATCAAAATAAAATATTCTAATAAAGTCTTCAAAAAAGTTACATTATATAAAACTTAACTCTCTATTATACTTCTATATATAATATTTTGATAAGAATATATACTTTATTTTGAGCTATTTTTGTTGAAAAGTTATTATAGATTTTAAAAAATGTAACGAATATTACATACTTATTGTAACGATAAGGGATTCAGGGCATAGTGATGAATTGAATCAATTATCTTTACTTAAATAGAATAACAAACTAACGTACAAAAGATAAATCAAAAGAGGTGTTTTATGCTCCCATTTAATAGGACCAAAAGACCTAAGCGAAGTGTAAGAAACCCTAGAACAAGTGGCGGCCTAAGACATAAGGCCAGGTCGTCACAATTATATAATATCTCATCACACTTACCTTAGTTTAAGACTAACTTAAACTAAGCGATATTCTATCATATAAGAGATAAAGAGATTTCTTAAGGATCTCTTTCCTCTTTAGCTTTCTTATTCTAGTTATTTGACCTTTATCGACACGCTCTAGTATATGATCGTGATAAAAAATTTGAATTTTATATGAGATTTATATATAAACTTATAAAATGAAATTTGAATCTTTTATAACTCTTTATAAGAAATAACTAAAAATCTGAAATCTTCAAATCCTAATTATATTTACATAATAAAACTACAATAAATATTTCAAAAATTATATGAATAGATAAGAAAGTTATTAATAGGCCAAAATGGTCATTTTTGGTGTGAAATGGTGGCCGGAAAGTAGGGTACCCGACTTATGCTTGGCCAAAATAATTCAGTAGCTGTCGAACAATAAAGCTTGTTGAATGTATCATGATCTTACTATATTAATGTGATTGCTTACGAGAAGGCCTGTAAGTAACAGAAGAGGGTGTGTAAATCAATAAAATAGATCCAAAATCCGTGTGTTATTGAAAAGTGTCAACATCAATCGGGGCTTTAGTGTTAGTCTAATCAACTAGTAGTATGAACTAACATTTCATTTAGACTCTAGCCTGGCTCTAAAGTTGAATACTCGAAAAACAAGTCGGATAGTATGGATTGAGAACCAGAAGAGAAAAATCCTGTATAATAGAATGACATTATGTGATATGCCGGAGTTTTAGTATGAAAAGACTAGTCGATTCAGTTTTTCAAGAATTTATATATATTCAACTCTATCCTCCTGCTGTTCATCTGTCTTTTACTTCTTCTTATCGCTCACTCTTTGGATCCAGTATTTACACACACTATCTTCAAATATCTCTGATATCATATCATCATCCAAATCACTATATATCACTTTTTTCCAACCTTTGAACTCATAGTTACTCACTTACTCTTATCCAAATCTCTTCGAAGCCCCACCTACATAGACCTTCTACATTCATCACTTGAATATATAAGACTAAATACACCTCTATTCATTAATAATCTTCAACAAATCTATCAACATGAATTCTGCTGGCAGAAGAAGCGCAGCCAAAAGGAGAACACCAACTGCTCCTGAAAAATCTCCTGAAAAGTCTGTCGAGATGGGACGTTCCGCCAAGGGAAAGGGGGCCAAAAAAACTATGGGAAACAGCTCCGATAAGTCTTCCAATTTGAAAGATCGCCAGATTTCGAACGACGTTCTCCCTTCTCCGCATCACTTGGCCGGTTCTAGCCGAACTTCGCGCAGGACAATGCTTTCCCCTTCACCTGTACAGAAAGCAACTCAACCACCTACCGAATTTCATCTCTTTGAGAAATTACCTGAAGAAGTCAAGGATATGATATGGAAACTTACTTTTCAAAAAAATGTTGCTGTCCAGTTGAAGAACAATGGTGGACTCTATCCCATGAATGATGTCTTTGAAACTCCCAGCATTCCCGCACTCCTCGTTGATCAAGCAGCGAGGAAGATAGCCCTAAAACATTTGGCCAAAACAATTCGTTTTGGATCCTTTTCTTTCAACGAAGAGTCGGATAATTTACATTTATTTGTCCCCATTCATTTTTGGGCTTCATGGCTTGATTTCGGAGAAAGCAGTCCAATATATTCTCTCAAAGTCAAGCACCTCGTCCTCAATGGATTTTTCTTCCGCAGATTCCTTGGAATAGACAATCCTTCAATCGATCAAATCGCACGCCGCACTCAACAATTCTTCACAATTCTCTCCAAAATGCCAGAACTAAGAACCATCTCGGTACCCACTACTGGAAAGGATATCTCCTCGCGCGCCAGAGGCGGAAGTCAAACGGAGACTGACACTCAGAAAATGGCAAACTTTGAGCTCATAAATAAAACGTACAAGACCATGACGAAAGAATTCCAGAAAGAATTCTGCCCAGAGTGGAAGATACCAATGTTGGTCTATCTCGACGATGAAGCTGATAGACCGCGTCATTTTTCCGCGGAAGAATATTAGGCTAGATTGTCAAAAGACTCAGAGATCGGCAGAAGATCTCTCACCTGCAATCAACTTTTGGAAGATAGTGTTATTTATTCTTTCATTTGTGGCTGAACAATTGATTGGTGCCGATTTCTGTAAATCTCGACTGGTTATGTTGTATTATCATCACTTTGTATGTACATATTGCTTTTTTTATATCGATACAATTAATGCTCAACATCTTTGAGCATCAGCGTAACTTGGAGGAACTTATTTGCGGGGAAATTTGTTTGAACTGGAATGGAAGAAAAGGGGTAACTCGAGTCTAGTGAATACAAGCTAGACTCAATCGCTAATCAATTGATTGCTATTCGCCACCAGAAAGCGAGCTGTATTGACTATTATTAAAGTCACAGTATTTCATCATGTTACTCATATATGACTCACTGTTGGAGTAATTGGGGGGGTCTTTTTCTAAATAATATTAATAGAATTCTATCATTTTGTCAATGCTGCTCTTGTGATTTAATGTAGACCATCCTACCCCTTCATTCTTTTATTCCAACACCTATTGGATCTGAAAGATATAGGTAGTATTTCTTTCAGCCAATCTCGGGACAGTAATTAAAAAGCTTTAAAAAACAGTTGAGTGTATATTCTACAGTAGTCAATGAGTGGATGATTCTCCATCTTTCTTTCACTTCATGCTAGGGCAACAAGGGGTAAAACTCATTCAGTCTTTGGCCGTATTAATTGTTTATGATATGAGATTATTAGTACTGTCTAATGGCTTTCTTGTTTTGATCGAGCGGTAGAAAGGGGCTGTAGTGAGCAGGCTCGGAACATATCAATCATCTTTCCTTCAAATCTACATTTCTATAAAGTCTTAAAGACAACAACCTGTTCATGGCTTTTGATTCATCGATCCCTCGCTATTACACTACACCCAATTAACTATCTGGCACAAGAAATATATCACAATAACTTCATCAATACACAAGACTTCTACCAAACTCACCAATATGTTCTTCAATATGAAGGGCATGTCACCCCGCCTGATTAGCCAAACATATCAAAATATGAAGCCGGTCACTTCTGTAATTCAACGTCCCATCACCGCCCGCCCATCATTTACCACATCTCGCAACAGGGGTGGACGTTTGAGCCAAGTCCACTCACGCAACTATTGCAGCCCCAGCTTCATAGCTCCTAAACCAAGATCAACAACTCACAAAGCTGGCGAATTCTTCACAAACAATCACAACTCCCACATCACCACCCGCAACCATGCTTACTACGAGAAATTCAGCATTTCTGGCTTCAACCCCATTACCTGCATTTCTCCACCGCCACCTGAAGAACCTTCCAAGCCAGATATGCACACTAATAAGATCACTTATGAGCATGTTTGTCCGCTCATCTCATACAGTCATGCCTACTACAGAGAGCTCAGCATCTCCGGCTTCTATTCCATTGCAGACAGTCCGCCAGCAAATCCCAACCCTGCCAAGAAACCTTCTACAGTGGAACCCAAGAAACAACAACATGTTTGCTCTATCAAAACATGCAATTATGACTACTATCGATTATTCAGCATTTCCGGTTTCTTCCCCATCTCAAATAGTCCATCCAAAAATCCCAAGCCCAATAAGCCCACCAGCTCGACACCTAAGATCAGCAGAGCCAAAGCTCTCGCTCTCGCTGCGGCTTATATTCCATCCGTTTCTCATCAGAAGATAAATGAGGACTACGAGCTTTTGAATATTGATCATGACATCAATAAGTCAGCTCAAACCATTGAGGAGCTTGGTTTCGAAACTCTTGGTATTACTGGATTTCAAGGTGCTCGTGATGAAATGGAAGAAAATGACGATATTATGGAGAACGAGAAGAATAACGGGGGAGGAATCGAGTTCAGAGAGGGAGGTCCTGGTCCTGTTCGTGCTGGTCTGTCTGCAGTTTATCTTATCTTTGGCTGGTTTTAATCTCGGGGTAAGGTGGTAGAAGGGTGGCTTGAGGGAAATACGTGGAGTAATCAGAAGTTGTCAATAAATCAGAGTCTTCGCAAAGAACTTTGAAATATCTGGTTTCTGATAATGTGATGAAGACTGGATGAGAGGAAGATTATGAATCGACGGCATGAATGCCAGGGTGCTATGAACAGTTTGACAATATCTTTTAGCAAATCAACCTGATATCTAGAATTCCAAATGATTCAGAACATGAGTGACCAGAATAAATGTGTTCTGCTACCTATGTACCTAAATTCTTAGTAATTCCAGCCACCTACTCGTGTACCTCCTAAATCTATTTGCGGGTATTGCGGAGAGGGAAGATGTTCCGTGACCTTGCACATCCGAATTCTACCCCGCGATTCTCGGTGAAAGAGCGACAATTCAAGATGTCAACACCAAGTGTCTAATATTTGTTATTTAATTGATAATTGACTGACAGTTGTCTAATGCGCATGCTACATCATGATTATCACAATATGGGGCATGTAGGGTGATTAGTAGGTTCTTAATAATCAAGCCGCAGGACCTCGGAGCCTCCATGTAAAGAGCATCAAAAGCATTGCTTTTGTATCATCATCTCATCAGTTGCAACCTATCTCGAGTCCTTTCAAACAAAACTACAAAAAAAGCTATGAGTACCACAATGAAAGCGCTTCGCCTTATTCGCGACGATGCAGCCGCGGCACCTAAGCTAGTTCTCCAAGATGTCCCAAAACCTACCTTGATACCAAATCACCTCATTATCAAAGTCCACGCCTCAGCAATCCATCCAAGTGATCTCCTCAATTCCAAAGGCGGTTTTCCATATACCACATTTCCCCGAACTCCCGGTCGCGATTTTTCGGGAACGGTCGTGGAAGGGCCATCTGATCGAATCGGTCAAGAAGTCTACGGTACCAGTGGAAACACAATCGCCTTCACCCAGGATGGTTTCCAAGCTGAATACTGTCTTGTTCCCGAGAATGCCGTTGCACCAAAGCCAGTGAATCTCTCGTTTACTCAGGCAGCTTGTGTAGGCGTTCCGTTTACAACGGCAAGTCTCGTTCTCTCGCGCGCACATGCCAAGAAAGGCGAGATGGTATTGGTGACGGGTGCGAATGGTGCGGTTGGTTCGGCAATTGTTCAATTGGCGAAGAGTATGGGATGTAGGGTTTTATCTGCTACTAGAAACGATAACGATGATGTTAATACGGCTACTGATCCAGAGCTCAAAGCTGTTGATAATTTGACAAATGGAAAGGGTGTAGATGTCGTGGCGGATACTGTAGGTCAGCCGGCTTTGGTACAGGCTGCTATCAATAAGCTTGCAAGGGGAGGCAGGTTATCGTTTATTGCATCACCTAGGGGTGGCGCTGATACGGGATTGACACTTGATATGTTGAGTTTCTATCGGGGAGAAAAGTCATTGGTAGGGTATAATACGTTGGCGTATAGTGTCGAGGACTTCGCGGTTCAATTGAAGGAAATGACAGATAAATTTGAAGAAGGGTCGTTGAAAGGAGCAGAAGAGGGGTCGTGGACAGAGATTAAGCTTGAATATGGTGTGGAAGCATATGAAAAGGCATCACAAAGGAAGGCGGGTAAATTTGTGATTGTAATGAACTGAAATTCAGGATATTCAATCAAAAGTCATAGGGTTAGATGTACTCAAAATACGAGCATTGTTTTGTGTATTCAGTGCCTCATGAACCCAATCTTGAGGTCGAGGGTTTGTTCCACTAGACCCAAAACTCTCCGACACCTAGATTACCATTACCACAAAGTTTAATTTTCCTCAGGTAAGGTAGATCACGATGTATTCAATCACCTGGTGTATAGCTAATGACTATTTCTTTCTTCAAAATTATTCTAAACTTCACAATATCTTGCCTTGGACTTGACATACTTGCAGTCATACCTTCCACAATTCCGAATCACAAAATCATCAAAATTCACAACCTTCCAACGAGGCAATCAATGCAACTGCTCATTTTAACAATCATGAATAGCTCAGGCTCCGATGATTTCCAAAATACGAATTCATTAACCTCTCAACATTACTTAATTACAATTTAACCCCGAATGATCAGATCCAAATACAGAAGGAACCCCAAGACAGACATAAGAACGAGCAGCCTCCTTCCGAGATCGTAGTAATGATATATATGTTCTTTCTTTGCCGATTAACATGAGAACCATCTCCATTGGTTTTCCCATTCGAAGAATGCCTGACTCATCTCCCGGGATATCAGGATCTCAACCGCAAGGTTTCTATTCAAGACAATTGAGGCGAAGGATATAAGTTGCATTGAACGCTGTATAAACATGTATACCTACCATTGGTTCCATTACATATTCCGCTATGTCTGCTCTATTCTCCACATTATGATGCTACTGCCTATTGCCAGACTATCGCGGCATCAAAATCTCAGTAGCTACAGAATATACAAATTTGGAATGTTCTCGTCCCAACCCATAACTCGAAGCTTATGACCTAAGACCACTGAGCCTTCACTTCGAAATGGGGTGGTTTTGAAGACAGAAACCGAATCGAACACCCGTAACCATTAACACAAATGTATTAACATCCTAGAATAAATTGTAGTCATTATTGAAGATGAGCTAAAGGATGATATCTCAACTATTACAAGCCCCTAGATTTCTCCCACTCCACTCTAAAGCCAATTAATAATTTATCTCTAGCTAGCCGCAACACATCTTGCAAGCTGATCATCACAATCACTTATCTGCACATCCGACAACTCTCCATTATTAATAGCATCCGCGCAAGAATTATGCTGGATTGCACATGCTCTTTCCACAGCATCCTCAATATCCGTGAAAGTATTTCCGTTCACAGAGAATGGTCGATCTGGATCAGTTGTCGTTTCGACATTTGGAGGTTGGATACCTCCCACAGCTGCGGCAGTTCCGGTTGGTGTGGGACCAGTTGAGGTTACAGAACCGAGAGCCGTCGTTGTGTTGGCGGGAACGGCAGTTAGGGTTAATTGTGCATAGATATTGGGTGCGGTGGAACCATTGTTGGTGTTGTTCTGGCGAGGGAGAAGTGCGAGGGGGGTGGGTGCTGGAGCTTTGTTCAAGTTGACTAACTCTCTATTTAATTGTAAGATGATATATCAGTTTACATTCATCGGTCATGACTTACGGAGTTTGAACAATATTGCTTGGACGTGGTCCCAAGGCACGACGATGTAAATGGCGAGATGCATAGCCCAATGCGTTGTCTGAAAATGCAAGACTCATAAGAAGAAAAGTTGGGATTGCTGGAAACTTCATGATTATGTTTAGGAATTAATGGTCCGTTTATTGATTGGAAGATAATACTCGCAATTCGTCCTGCGCGTTAAGAAAGACAAAAGAAACGAAAGCTACACGATCAACGTGGAAAGAATACTTAAAGATATAAAATTAATGTGTTGCCAACTTTTATAAGATGACCAAAGTCACTATCAGATGAATAAAATTAGAGAAAGTGATCTATGAAGGGAGGAATGGCGCTTCCCCGCAGATTGTATATATATCCCAATTGGAATCACTACGCCGAAGATTGAAAGAAGATATGGAACGTACTCCTGTTGGTTTTGCGTCCAAATTCTCCGATTCTAATCTTAAGTCTCCTAGTTTAAATCTGCAGCGAGGTATTCGAGTGGTTGTTTCCACGACAAACAACTCAAGCTTTGTTTCATAAGTTGGATATGTGACAAAAACGCTTGCTTCATAGTCAATATAAATATTGAGGTGATCCGATTAAGGTTTTATAGCGAGTTTGGGATTTAACAGGTGTTTCACAGGGTAAAGCTTCAGACGACTGAACTGGAGCTGTTGTGCTATTACAACTTTCAACAAACCAAGACGTAAGCGATGGCCGAAGCTCACCTCTCGGCCTTGAAAACCCGATGGGGGACCCTCGAAATAGGATATCTCGGTCTTGTTATCGAACCAGTCTTGATTTTAAAACGAACAGTGGCGATTATCGTCTCAGGGGAATTGATGCAGCTCGTAGGGCTGACTACCCAGGTATCTCGAAGAAACAACAACGTATTTCAACAAGATCAACCTGTTCCTCGCAGATCAGATATATAGTTTTGCTGTGTAACATGAAGGAAAAGTAAAACTTTGCCATATAAAGCAAAACATGCATTAGTGGGTAAAGACGTGGTAGGGAGGTCTGATCGCCAAGTTCACCAGCAAGAAACGTGAAACCGGAAGAAGAGTCTGAGGCATGTATAGTTGTAATTCAAAAGCGATGAATCTGATGCATTGTGATAATGTCAATTCCCACTGATTAAACATGGATTGAGTTCAGACTCAGTGGAAGGCAGGAGCCATCCAATTTGTAAGGGAAAGCAAGGATCGGGGACTGTCAACTCATATTGAATCAGGTAGTCATCTGATATCGTTCAGCACCGAAGATTCATGGACTTCTTGAATTGGTTTTGTCAAAGACCTTCGAAGCAGCTTGAGGCTGGCAGGCATTGAGAGAATTCTAAATGTAGAGGGTTGAGGTTGAGGTTGAGCATTGTGGGTTGTCTCGGTTGTCAGTCCAGCGTGTCCAGTTTCACAGGCGGAGCATTGACCATGCTTCCCTCGGCGCGACGGCCGCTAGTGTGAATGCACTTTCATCTCACGTCTGCTCTTTATTTTTCACTCCACTATGGTTCATCGCGATGTTCTGGGAGCAAGATTTCAGTATCGGAATGCCATTTCCATCTCGACATTATTTACTCGAATATTCCGCACAAGTATACGTGATTTCACATGTTATCAAGGTCTCAGTTTACAGCAACGTCAATCAGGAGTTGAATTCATTGAAGTCTGTCCTTCTCGCACCTTTTTTCCGCTTGTAGGATCGATCGATCAGCAGATTACTTGAGTATTGACAGTACAAAGTTGTCATTGTTTCATGTAATTTTCCAATTTTCTCAGTTGAAAAAAATGGGATAGCAAGTGCTATGATGAGTACAAGAATCCTTGAATGATGAGGTTATCCCCAGTTCATATGTCAATCGGCATCAGTTTCTATCCCGAATGTTTATCAAAATCTGATACAATAATTTCACAAATCTTGTTCCATTATCTTGAAAGCCTAGTGGCCGCAGCAAAGAAACCGAAAACACACTTCTTGAATACCATTGACGTGTATTCAATCTGTTAATGTATGAATGACTGATGGTGCCAGTCATACCAACGCCTTGGCTATTATTCTTAGTACAGCTCATTAGGGGACAAGCATATTGAATCTAAAAAGAGGATTTGTAAAATCTTGTTGATAACAAACCCAAAACCGTAAATTTGTTTTGTCTTTTAATAGTTCCTCACGTCTGACATTCACTGCTTCTACTACCGGATTAGTAGCAAGAGACCGTTGTATAATTATCATATTTTTACCAGTCGCGACTTCTGGCATGTAAGACTTATTACAGTGCATACCTTGGAATATGTATGCATTGCAAAAATTCCATCATGTACGGTCCTTAAGCTGAACTTTACAACAGTTTGAATGAAAGTACGGCATCCGTTCCTTCGCCCTATATGTTCTATACGGTTATTGTATTACAAGTCTATGTATATAAACTACTTAATGATCATAGCTCAAACCACATCATCTTTTTCATAAACTTAAAGATCATTCTAAGACCACTTGATTTCTCCAGAACCTCCATTTCAAATAGACTCACTGCAAGATCATCTATTTCCTAATCAACTTCCAGAAAAACACTTTACCATTATACAGAGGAATATCATTTGATTATCACCCTTGCAATCGATCTCGCTCCCGTCGCAAACCAATTCCTCGCCTAACCAGATCCATCTGACTTCAGGTTTAGGGAGCATTCCCTCGCCATGTCTTGTCGACGTAGTACCAGGAGAAAGATAGCCAATGGTGCGAGCCCTTACCCAATACCAAAACAGTCCAAACATTTTTCAAAGTAGGTCCAAAATCCTCACCCATGATTATTGATGTCATCCCATGGAATAAGCTAACATTGTTTTTAACAGATTTCTTGGCGATGAAATTATCACTTTTCGAGTAGGTGAAGATCTTAAGCCCATCCAGGTTCACAAAAATGTAATCTGTGAAAAATTGGAAGTTTTTGACGCTATGCTTCGCGGAAACTTTAGAGAAGCAAGCTCCAAAGTCATTGACTTGCCGGAGGATAACTTCGACGCATTCGAGCTACTGGTGGAATGGTGTTACACAAATCGAATCACCATGGCAGATGAAAAGACTGTCTATCTGGCTGTAAACATCAGAGTGGAGCTATATTGCTTAGCTCACAAGTACTGCGCTGTGGTTCTACAAGACTTTGTCACCAATTACCTTATTACATGGTTCAGAATCAAGGACGGACTTGTCAGACTGATACAACCAGAATGGATTGCACGTATTGAAGAAACATTCTCAGCTTCATATGATGAATTAGGAGGTATCGAAGAGCTTCCGGGACCCCTGCGTTTCTTCATTCGTTTTTTGAATTCAATGGTGGTACTCGCATCTCAATCCAAGCCCTCAAAGTTGGCAGAGATGTACCTTGCTCCCTTTCAGCAGGAACAGCTTGAGTACTGGGGCAGCTTGTTTCCTGGAGTTCCAGTGGCAAAAGATTACAAGATGAATCCAATGGTATCGGAAGAACAAATTATCGAGAACTGGAACGGCGCGTCAACAACCTGCTGCGAATATCATACGCATGGCTCTTCCAAACTCCTTGAATGTCCAATCTTCAATGAGATCAAAGGAACTGCAAAATACTCTCCTGATGCTTTTGTAGTCGTGGCAAACTTCAAACGCAAGTTAGGAAGAATGAGAGGATCGGATCGCATCAAGAACGGTCGGATGGTTACCACAGAATTATTGCGGCTAACAGATGAAATCAACGTTAAAGGCACGCCTTTCAACATCGCACAAGCAAATGCCGGCTTAGTTGAACTCTTTCACCTGGGTGTGTTTACATACGAAAACGTTCAAGGAGATTCCCGCGCCATTGGATTCAAAGAGGGTATGGGTATCGAAGAACTCTAAAGCCTACTGGTAGGTATTGCGTATGACTTGAAGGGCCAGCAGCTGAACGACTAAAAATACGATAAATTTGGTGGATAAGTAGTCGCGCAGGTTACAAAATGCAGGATTAAATAGCTAGATTGGCTTGGCATAAGCGATGGGCAGTCTTACATTTGATCAACTTCACAATGAACTATTATTCTTCTTCCAAGTGAAGATCGTAGCTAGTATATGATCCTTGAGATAAAGTTTCACCCTATGTGTACAAAGATGGTGACTAGATAAATAAAATTTCATAATACCACCTGTGAAATATGAAGGGAGTGAATTCAGAGGCTAACACAAAAACCTTCTATTTAGTGCAGCAAGTTGTTCCCATGTTTTTGTCCACAGTACGTTTCCTTTTCTCCCCTGTCCTCCACTTGGCACTTCTCACGAAGCCAAACTCGCCGCAGCCAAAACCAGCATTCCAAAACCATCCAGCTGCGATAGCCAACCATCCAAGGTACGATCCTCAGGTTTAGATCGAGAATTTATCAGATCTCCATATGTAAGTTGTTTGTCTCTCATTGAATTTGCATAATCTTTTTCCCAGGCTTCATTTGTACTTGCCCTCCAAAGTTTGCGAGAACAGGGTAAAGTCATAGATTTCAGGCGAGTTTCGTCGCACCGATATTCTGTGATCGACGATGAGACGTCAAAGAAAAGGTCAATGAAGAAGAGAATTATTGTTGTGCTGGGTGTGATGGAGTCAAGTTAGCGCAAGATACTTCTCTACTGGTGGACTTCACTTTGAATGTTGTGATAGAAGAAGATAGACTGCTTACCGGCGTACGGATTCGGCTAGAGTCCATTGCTCCCACGATTGAACACCGTCATCTTGGGAAGTCTCTGCCAGGTGAGCAACGTGCATTGAAACTTTCTGTCATCTCATTAGCTCGACGGTGTAGAAGTAAGATGTAATCATGATTTACACACGATCATTGTGGAAATCAATGGAACACCAAAGTTCGTTGCCTTCTCATTATCTTCCGAGAGTCGAAGAAGAAAATAAATTGTTATGGCTTGAAGAGCAGCTACGGCATCTTTTTCACTATATGTCGTATACTATCTTTGTTATGAATGAAATTTGAAAGGGTTCAAGTACCGGAAGTGAACAGACCTGGGCGCAAATTCTTTCAATCTCCATCCTGATGCATAGCCATATAGACAAAACATTATCCTCATTTTTAATACTCATCCAATGTACAAGAACAGCACATGTAGCCAGTGGGGCGGGAAGCGCTTTACGACTGTTGAATTGAGGGTGGATGAATGGTGGGAATCTGTCGTCTTTGTCAGGAAGGAGCATTGAGGGGTAGGTTGAGAGAGTGCACAGTATGTAACTTCTGTTCAGGGAGAATTGGTTATTGGACAATCTTCGAGGTATGAAGCTGTTGGAGCGTTGGGCGCTGGTGGACTGTATATTCTATAGTATGGGCCATTATCTTTCAATTGAGAGATTGTGAGAATCGGTATCGGTTCTTTTGGAAGGATTTGTGGGGAATAGCGGGCAGGATTGGAGGCAACTGAAATTTTAATGTTTTGCGGAATGATCGCTTCAATATCGAGGTTCCGATTTTCATCCGGTAATTCTAGATTTGAGGTTTTCCAGGCGATAAAATCTGACTTCTGCAACGTATTTGAAGCAGAACTAGCTTCATGAATACCCAGGAAGACTGGTGGAGCGACATCTTGCATCGAAGTCAAAATCAAAGGTACTTCTTCAATCTGATCCGCATCATTGCCAGTGAGCTCTTCAGCTACTATTTGTGGAACTTTCCTTCTCGATAATTGAGGTCCTTCATAAACACATCCAAAATTCTTCTTTGTACATCGTGAACAGCTTGGATGTGTTGAATCACAGTGCGTTTTTGCCTTAGTACAAGCTGAGCAAGCGCGCTTTCTCGATCTTACACCACCGCGTGATTTTACCTTTTGACAATAAGATATATGACGGAGTTGGGACTTTCCTGCATCCAAGTTTAGGTTTTCTTGCAATCTTTGATGAGAGCGGTCGACTTACTATTACCACAATTTTTCCCACACACGCTGCACGTGAAATTTTCACTGGAGTACTGGTTTGATTCCATACTCAGAAGGGTAACTTGAAAGCTAGAGTGCAAGAAGAAAGATTATGAAACTTCGGAGAACTTTGGTAGCTTCCATCTATTTCACGGAGAGTTTTGGTAATAGGATGTGTGTTTATAAGCAGGAAGGATTCAATGATTGCTAATCAAGGTGGGGGTTCAGGGGTACGAAATAGGTCTAGATAAGGTTCTCACTCACTATGTATCACGAGCTCCCGGCTAGAATCTATGTATTCTTATTTATCCTGTCAAAAAACTATTACATGCTACTTATGCTAGTGTGGTGTTGTCTGTTATCAATATGGCGATCCTACGACGGACTTCCGTGAATGCTTTTCAAGGAAACACCAAATTGAGAATTTCCCCACTGTGAGGAAGTATATAGACCAGTTCGTGATCCTCTATTCAGACTATCAGAACATCATACACATAAACTCTCGACTTTTAAACATAAACTCATCCGGAAATGTCTCCAATTACCAACAATCAAGCAGCATGGATTCCCACAGAGAAAGGCCAAGTAAAAGTAGGACCAGGACCAATACCTAGCCCCAGGGATAACGAAGTAGTCATTGAAGTAGCATACGCAGCCGTCAACCCAACTGACTGGAAGGTTTGTTACATCCTCCAACTCCCACTCATTCAATCCAACTAAACTCAATTCCCTTCTACCATAGATGCAAGACATGCCTTATTTCAGCATGCCCTACCCTTGGATCTTCGGCGCCGATGTCTCTGGCACTATCGTCCAACTCGGATCCAGCGTGAGCCGTTTCCAGATTGGACAGCGCGTCATGGGACAATGTGATGGGGTTCTCACACGAATCGTTCAAAACACCGCATTCCAACGCTACGCTACTTGTAGCGAGATTCTCGTTTCTGTGGTTCCGGATAATATTCCATTGGCAAGTGCTGCGGTTCTTCCTCTTGCCACCTCTACGGCTGCTGCGGGTCTTTTCAAAGTGTTGGAAATGCCGCTTCCGGTGCTGGATCCAAAGCCCACGGGAAAGACGATTTTGATCTGGGGTGGAAGTTCGAGTTGTGGTGCTTCAGCTATTCAGTAAGTGCAACTGTGATTGGTTATGCCCCCAAACCATAAACTGATGCTGAAGTACGAAGGTTAGCAAAAGCAGCAGGTTACACGGTTGCCACTACTGCCGGAGCCCAAAACCACGACTTCGTTCAAAGTATCGGCGCCACCCATGTTTTCGATCACAAATCCCCCACCGTCATAAAAGACATTCTAGCAGTACTTCAAACTGGCGATGTCGTATTCGACTGCATTGCTCATGCTACCACTCAACAAGCCTGTGCCGAAATCACACACAAGATTGGGGCCGGCCAGTTTGCGTCTTTGTTACCTCCTATACCAAATGAGTACAATGTTGAGCCTACTTTTGGTATGACTTATCCTTTTGATTTAATCGCTCTTCTTGGACTGACATTATGATATAGTAAATGGATTAGATGTGGGACTTGTCGATCTTGATATCGGGGATGCAGTTTGGCGGAAATATGTACCTGAAGCATTGGCTGAAGGAAAATATTTGGCCAGGCCTGACCCTGAAGTTCTTGAGGGCGGATTGGGGAGAGTACAGGATGGTATTGATCTTCTCAGAAAAGGTGTATCAGCTAAGAAGGTTGTTATAGAGATTGCTAGGAAGACATGATGTTTGGATGCTTCCACCAAGCAGCTTCTCTCCTTCACTTACAGCTTTCGCAATTCCTTTAACATTCAAAATCATAAGTATATTGAAGGCGTCATTTTCGACATCATAACTTGTAAATTCATAACTCCAAAAATTGATACATTATTCACATTTCCTCCTCATGAACATTGATTCCTGCCTTCTTTTCCACATCCTTCTGTTCATCCACAATCTCCACCGTTTTTTCTTCATAGTCTAAGAAGAGCCTATCTGCGAAAGGGAACAACGTCTTCCTTCTAGGAGCTGGCTTAATGTGTGCCATTCTCCAAATATTTCCTGTAACATTCTTTCCTAGGGTCTCCACCACGGGTGTAAGGATAGGTAAGGATGCAAACAAAGTTCCGTAGCAAACTATCGCTGTGATCAAGACAACAGACCAATATGGGAGGGAGGTATTGGCAGCTAAGTGCACACATACCACGCTACCGAGCGACCACCAAATCAAACCATGGATAAGATAGATGGTGAAGATATGTGGGAAAAGCATCAACCAAAGTTTCATGGATAAGAAACACTGGACGAAGTAGCAATTTTCGATGACGAATTGGAGGCCAACGGCGAATATGATTCCGTTGAAACGAGGGTTGAAGTATTCTGGATATCCCGCATTTGCTGTCTGAGCGATTGGAAGACCCGTCTCGGGATCTGGATGGATCCCTCGTTCTACGATAGGTAAGGAAAAGCCTGTCCATGCAGTGATTAAATCGTTTGATAGGGCAGCAGTGGCTAGCAAGAAACCGAGAACAATGCCGGTCCATAGGACGAAGGCATGGTCTTTCAACCACTTTTTGTATTTGAAGGTAACGTCTAGATCGGTGTAAAGAACCCCAAACCAAAAAAATGTGCCCCAACTTTGAGCGTACCAATGGTTGATAATGCAGAATACATAGTAGCACATACGCTTCCAAGGAGTTTTGATCTCTCTAACCACGATACATCCAAGAAGTGTGATCCAAGAACCTTCAATTTGAACAGGAATGGTCCATAGAACACCCGTACAGTAGTTATAGGTGATCATTGGAGCTGCATTAGGAAGCAAGTAAACCAGCTCAAGGACTTCGGAGATGTAATGAGCGAAATCTGTATATGCAACAGCATAGGGCCATGTTGTCCAGCTAATACTGGGTAGGTATTCCAACCAGGTGAGAGCACCCACATCGATTAAAAAATACTCAAGCATAGCGCATGCCGCAATCGGAATCATGACACGGAAAGTTCTTCCCGTAGTTTTCTCGGCTATACTTCCAAGGTCACCAGTACGTAAATAACGACTGATCAGGAAGCGAGTGGATGTAATGAAAAAAAGCCCGAGGAGAATTTGATTGAGAAGATATGATCCAATGGTCTTGCGGATCATGATCTCATATCTGTAGTGCTCAAAAGCGCCAACCATACCTATTGCTGGTGAAAACGTAAAAATAAAGTGAATCAGGGTCACCAAAAGGGTTGCAATCGATATAAGCCCTGCCAAATATTCAATGCGCTTGGTTGGTGCCGTCCGAGCGTTGAGAGGTACGGCTGGGAAAGCAATTGGGGCTGGAACTTCTGATACAACGTGATTGGGAGGCGCTGGTCTAGAAGTCTCAGTTTCATTGCCTTTGGTGATATCTGGCATTGCCTGGCCCTTCTTTTCCGATGTCCCTTCTGGATTTGTGCTGTAGATGAACGAATTATGTGGAGTGTCACCATCTAGAGTTGGACGACCGTCCTTGCCAAAAAACAATGAGCTTTTGGGTGTTATAGCCATCGAATCGTTCAAAGTGAACCCGCTCATATTTGATGTAGAATATTGTCGAGATGCCGCGAATGAATCTTTATTTGACATACGTGTGGTTTCTTGATTGACCATATCTTTGAGTGTGAGTGTTGAAGAGCCGGGGGTGGATCCAACTTTTGTTATTTCGAGGTCATCTTTTGAATTTTTGAGTTCCATAGATGAAGCTCTCGTTGACATTGTTGGTGTCGTGTCCGAAGAAAAAAGAAGTTTGGAATTGGAGATTTGCGGTGGAAGACGGTAACAGCTATGTATCTTTGGCTCTTTTGGAGTCTTGGATTCCTTCGTAGGCCATCTCTGGAAAGTGATGTTGCATAGTAAGAGTACAGTCAGAGCCACAGAACATGAGAGACAAATGTAAGCAAAGGTTCGGACTCCGCTCTCATGATGTGTGGCCTTCCATTTCGCGATAGAATCCACTCCGAAGGCAGTATAGCCACGTAATGATGTATCGTCCATCAAGCATGCATCTCTAACAGTGCATCTGGTGTCAAAATCTTCGTGCTGCTCTTTGGTCATCGTTGACGAGTTGAAAAATGATCGAGTCCACCCGAGGTTGGCTGTTGTGTTTTTTGTGGGCGGCCCGGCGGTGAAATATGAATCTCCGTTCGACCAAAGCTTGAACAATAGAGGTGATGGGGTGATCGGAAATTTTTTGCTGCTTTCATCGTTGGTTGATACTGAGCGAGATAGAACATTCCCAATATAGAATTGCACGGTATCTTTAGTCCAATCCATGCGAACTTCAGTGAAGTCCCAAGGATCAATTTCTGGGCTGTAACTAACATTGTTGGCCAGGGTGCTGAAATTGAGCCCATATACACGATTAGGGAACTCGTCTCCGAGCAAAGTATTGATCCACGCATCTGCAGGCTTCTGAGCGTTCAAACTATTGATTTGTATATTTTGTGTCTCGTTGTACTTGAGAAGCATAGACATGCCGGTGCCTCCGGTCCAAGCTTGAGCTGGACGGATGGTTGATCTGAAAGAACCATATTGAATATCAGATCTTAGAGTTCTGATCGCACCACCTTTGACGAGATGTTCAAATGTAGCTGGGTTTATCGTGAACTCTAACAATGAAGAGTTTCTGATGCCACTAGATGTCGCATTTGTGATCTGGACATTATATGGATCGGCGCCCGAGCGATACTGTGCATTCCAGCTCTTCTCGTATTTGTTTTCATATTCTTGATTTTGAAATACTTCAGACGGGAATGTGGTCGTTTCGTTGAAATAAACAATCAAAAAGTCTGTAAAAAGGTTTTCCGTCGCTGGATCATAATAACCACATGAGCAATTCGAAGTTGAATCTGCCCCGATAGTTCCTATGAGACTTAGGGCGAAACCGACAATACAAAGAGAAATATAATTCATCCTGATCAAAGGATGGAAAACAAAAAACGAAGAATTACAATAGAAAAGGATGCTGGCTGTGGTCCTTCTTTGAAGTATTGCAGGAACTTGTCGTACTTTTCAACTTGATAACAGGCCTACTAACAGGGCCAATCAACATGTCCACATGGAGATGCTCATTCTGCTGTGAGATCTCGAAGCGGACAAACTATTACATGGAACTACCAGTACGTTTTTTCAGCATTCGGGCTGATCTATGGATCATGATTAGTCTTGTGTTTAGTATATTAAAAATGACAAAAAGCCCCAAGTCCGCTGTTTATCCTCCAAGTAGCGAAGGCCTGCATGTAGATCTTCTAAGCACGTCCCACACAGCACTTTGGTACACTTTCCAAGTCAGATATCGGCTAATTCAGCTCGAATCTTCACAACGCATGAAGTCTTTTCTTGTTTTCAACTTAGTCTGGTTTCCTACTGATTTGGTTTGCGTTGCAATGGCATTGACTTGCTTCTCCAGGTTGGCACAGATCCACGGCAGCAGGAACTTCAGGTATATGTCAGCCTTCCATTTATATTCTGTTCCCCTTTACCCGTGCCGCCGGGAAGTATAAAACTCCACCGCCAAGAAATTCAGGTTAGTCCTCTTGTGGTTTATCATCTTGTGGTATGTGCATCTACAATCGGAGTTGCATATTTTCTGGCAGCACGAGAACCAATACAACATATTGAAATGAGCTAGTCGCCTTGAAATCTGGAATTTGCTTTCGTGGATTTGTCTATCTGGTGTGGCTGTCGATCTAGTGCTTTCCTTTTTTTGTTTTCACGCGTGAGATCTATTCATGGTGAGTTTCAGCAAATGTTGCTTATTCCAGGACCACATGTCCAGGAAAGCATCGATGATGACGGGGTACACACTGTGAAAATTAATGGGCACCCAGCGTCAGGAGTAGAAGGAATTGGAGATCCAGAGGGACGAATGTGGGTTGGTACATAGTATTGTGGGATATTTTGGGGTCATGTAGATGGAAAAGTTGGAAAATAAGATTACATGGAATCAATCGATGTTCACCGCCTTCTGAAAGAGGGGTTGATTAGTCACCGAGGACATGCTTTCTTAGCGTGTCGCGGCTCCTTTCCTTATCGATGAACGGATCTATCCTTACTTCTTCATACTCTCACACTCTAAGCCACGCATCATGTTATCGTCAGAAATATTTATCTGAGGATATACTCCATTCATAAGACAGAAATTGATGGTCTTGACGGGTACGGCGAGGTGCCCATCTACACCACACAGGATCGGACACTCGGTAATTGATCTCATACGTACAGCTCAGCATCACTGTGGGCCTGGAATTGAAGATCTACCTGTACCCATGCCTTGTGATTCCAGAACTGGAATTCTTCAGAGTTGAAGTCCACTTCCTTAGTATGTTCAATCATGGGTCGGTATCTCTTGGCATTAGTATTTTCGAAAGAAAACGTGTGTGCATGCAACGCTCCGAGAGTATCCCGCTGCTAGAGGGTAGACCGCGCCGCCAGTGGCCGCTGATCTTGCTTTTTCTATGCTCCTGTGTTCGTCGCAAATTCGATAAGTTGCTATGACTGTTACAGCATGAATTGGTTGAGCTGATCCATCTTGTCTCCTAGTCAAGTTGACAAGGAGCTAAGTCAACTTTCAATGCCGGGAAGGCTAGTGTGAAGCTGCAGCTTTGGCTCAAGCTGGGCCATGAAATTTATATCTTGCCATCATGTTATATTCAACCCTTGGACGTTGCTGCGTAGAGACCCTCGAATTCGTGATTCGCATCATACTGTATTTATTGAAGTTTTGACATACTTTCTTTCTCTTGGTGGTGCCCTTGTCCGTTCTTTTCTATAATTTCACAAAGTATCATTCTTTGTATCTACTGCCTACCTATATTTATTCTACAAAATGGGGAACCATGGAAATGGAACGCTTGAGATTGAAGAGCTTCCAACATACAACAGTCCTCCATTTTTCACCCACGGGCGTGATGAGTCTCCAGGCTCATCTGTGAGCAGGACATACAAAGATGCGGTTGTTACCATTCACGATGCCCCAACACAAAGCAGCCTTGGAGAGAAACAAAATCCTTTACGGTCCTCTGTCCAGGAGGAACTTGTGACCTCACCAAGTCGCGAACGACAATCTAAAAAGCCAACCTCTATCTCCATCCGCAACAACTTTGGGAGATGCTCGAACTTTGTACATGAATGGACGCCTTTCCTGCTTGTCAGCTCTTATTTTGTTTCATCTATCTTTGCATATATGCTATTCCCAAAAAACTTCTAGAAGTTTTTTGGTTCATATACAATTTTACCAACTTCATCATTGCTGCGTCTACCGCTCTAGAAGCATTTATGAGCATGGAGCCAAGTCGAGAGGCTCGTCTTACCGTTACAAAAGCCGCTGAAAAGGGCTGGAAGTTTCCTACACCAGATAATGACCTATTGATCTTAGACATCGTCATCGTTGCATATCTTCCTAATGAAAAAGACATCATAATGGATCGAATCAATTATGCGTGTCAGAAGTTGGAGTATCCAATTGACAAAATTCGTATAAACATTGTTTATAACACACCTGATCCAATTGAACCCCTCGAGGACGAAATGTTGGACGCGACCGCCAAATATCCCCAGCTTCGAATTATCAAGGTTGAAGGCTCTACGTCGAAAGCTGACAACCTCAATTACTATCTCAGTCTAGATACCGGTTCCGATATCACTGCTATATATGATTGTGACCACTACATACATCCTCATAGCCCTCGGTGGGCAATTGAACGTTTTATGAAGGAGAAGGAGAAGGTTGACATCGTTCAAGGCCGTTGCATCGTTTTCAATACAGGTGCTTCCTTCCTCACCAGCCTCATCAGCATAGAATTTGACAAGATTTACGCCGTCTCGCATCCTGGAAGAGCAACCATCTGGGGTTTTGGTCTATTTACAGGATCTAATGGATACTGGAGAACACCACTTCTTCGGGACTTGAAGATGGATGAGAATATGCTCACTGAAGATATTGACTCTGCGCTTCGGACTGTGGCCCGAGGATGCAACATTGTTCACGACCTTAATGTTGTGTCATATGAGCTAGCACCTACAACCTTTGGGGCTTTCTGGAAACAACGTCTAAGATGGGCGCAAGGATGGGCGCAGTAGGTTTCTCTTTCCCCAAAATACTTTCCTTGATAGGCGATACTGACTACGCGATTTTTAACAGGGCAAGCTTGAAGCATTCGGTTTTGACCTTCAATCGAGCCAAGGCGGGAAAGAGAATCTTCACAACACGATTCGGATTGCTAAATTTGTTGCTCATCCGTGAACTCAGTTATTATTTGGTCACCCAATTCGCTTGCCTGGTAGCAAGTTTTATTTTCCTCAATTTTCCCTTGACCCCAGCAGCATTCTGGAAAACTGTCTTCTTCCAATACCCAGTTTCTGAGTGGTTCTTTTTCGTCAGGTAATATTTCCATGACCACTCATCGATTCCATTACTAATTTGATCGACAGTATTTTCTGTTTGATTGGCACGCTCTGGGTCACCAACCAAGTTAAATCTGAGTTTGCGTCACGATGGATGATCATCAAGTTCTCGATTGCTTATCCATTCTATTTGCTATTTTTGGCAACCATAGGTCTTTACGGACATGCTCGGCAATTGACCAAATATTCATCTTGGAACCCTACTGCAAGAGCGTAGATAGTACGAAAATTTTATGTGGGATTTGTATATACATTTTAATAGGGACATCGACTGGAAGGCATTTGTGGCGGAAAATTTAAAATATAGAGATGCATGGCTTAGATGCTTTGAAAATTCCATGTTGTTTGCCAATATTTTCACGAACCCTTTAATGTGCTATTTTTGCCTTCGCCGCTGGATCTTTTGTTCCTTGGAGTCCTTGAGGAATCTTTCGCTTGCGATAACATTTCCTTGTATCTACCCTGGCCTTCTGACTACGCGCAATCAATGTGTAAAGACGATCAGGTGATTAGATAATTTACATACAACTGCTCTATCCCTGTTGAAATCAGTGGGTGTTTGGAACTTGGAAGCGACGACATGGATATTGATAGAAAGAAGTTTCCCATGTTCATTTCCCATCCTGTTTTTGTTGGTCCAAACTCAATGTTTAAGGCCTAGTTGTCACAGATTGAATATATTCTCCTTTTCGATATTAAAAGATCAACATAACCGGCCATATCACCTCCATCTTCCCTGTAATCTTCACTAAATCCGAAAAAAACATCATTTTCATCTAATTCTCACATATCAATATTCTAAAATTGAATATGGCGTTTGAAGATAAGATAATTAGCATGCAAGGGACAAAAGCTCCATTGTGACGGAACAGAACAGAACACTTCAGGTATGCACTTTTCTCAATCTTCTTATCCAATGAAAAACAAAAAAATCTTTAATCGCAACTTAGATAAGAACATTCAGGAGCCTTCGGCTTGGTAGGCAGTATAGAGAGCCTTCTTTTCGAAAGCATAACGATACTATCATACAAGATCAAAATGTCGGTGCTTTAACTGAGCTGAACAAATTTCTGGTTATTGGGTGTAAACCCATCTACCGTCTAGACTCTAGACTCGACAGAGGTACGTACACCGTCCACTGTCAAAGATGTGATTCATAGGGAAAGGCACCTTATCCATAAATCAGAGCTCCGTAAGTGATTGGAAGAATCTCTCGAGTGGGGCCACCTTATTGCAAATCTTATTTTATTGGTACTGGTGATTATCTAATATTTCATATAATAAAGAGTCCTTATAGTACATATGGTTATAACACTCTTAAAAACACTATTCTGAAAAATCATATGAAAATCTTCAATTTTAATTCAATCTTAGTATACTACGTTTCAGAATATTTAAAATGAAATATTAAAGTAGAATATTGAACTTTGCTATTTGATATAATTGATAATATAGTTTTTATTATTCTAAACCTCTAATAGAACAAGTTGCAATATAGGTTCCAAGGTGCCCTAGAAAATAATGAGAAGAGCTGTAGCGATACGAAATTGTTTTTCCGGTACCGAGGGGCCGAAGACAAAGCTCGTACTATATCAGGCAAAGCACGCGATGTATCCCACTACAAACTATTTGACGTTTGTGGTCGCATAGTTCAGCTTGTCGAGTTTAGGGGGTTAAGTGTCAAGACGTCCCTTTTTAGAGAACTTCTACATCGTAGAGTACCAGATAAAGGATGATTTCAAGCAAAAAGTATTAAATTTAATAAGCTAGCACTAGCTCCGATTACAATCAATGCCTTGTTACGGTAGATAAACCCTATAAGTATTATATACTTTTAGAAGCCCTCGGGAAGATTAGAAATTTCCGTTATCAAAAATATAACCCCTGCTGCTACCCCTGACCTGGCATATGAGAGGCTCACTAGGTGAACTAGATGAGAACCTTGCTCATTCAGGTTGGGTACCGTCTCGAAAGAAAGCAAAGTGCCGCTCTCAGACTGTGATATCACATATCAATAAAATTTGATATGTAAATCTTACAATTGCTTTATCTTATCCAAGTTTTTTCGAGGGTTTGGTATCAATTCGCCGGATGACTTGCCGGCTCTTGACCTCATGGGCGCTATGTCGGAGGAACATTACTCATGCGCAAGGTTTAGCCACATACGCAACGCCATATCCAACGTGAAGAACTGACAGCCTCAAGGCATGGTTTACCATGCCATGCGGTGTGTCGGAGAGAAGTGAGCTAGTACCGATGTGGTATTTGAGCTCTAAATAAACCAGCTTTCATGCCCAATAGGGGCATGGTGGCTTAGTGGTATAGCTTTCCATCATTAATTTATATACCATTTCTGTCGGAAGTCCCTGGATACAGGGTGGATCCAATGCCGGGGCTAGCGGCGCTAAGCTTTAGTCTATCCGGCATCACGTCTCCACTAGGCCCAGTTAGTCATAGTGGAGTGGCAGAATCCAAAAGCATATTGTCATCATGAAGATCGTGATAATGCACTTCAACTGAGATTTCTTGCTGAGCTTTGTCGGCGGAACTTTACCCGTGCGTCCCTCTTTTAGAACAAACGTGGAGGGATGTCTCAATATGACACGGCACGGCATCACCAAAGTGGCAGCTGCAAAGTTGATACTGCCAGCGCAAAATATTGACGGGGCAGACGTCACGAAAATCGACAAAAAACGTATCAAGAAGGGCCGAGGGGATCGACAAGTGTGAAGAGCAAGTTTTGGTATCGGAACCCGCTGAGGCTGATGAGATAAATCTCTCGAGACATAATCCCCCATATCCACATCACAGTGCCAAAGATCTTTAACATCCCTCTCCAGCCAGAATTTGGGATAGTTCAACGGCGAAATCGGCTTTCGACATGGCTTTTACCCAACTTGCACCCGTGAAGGAGTTCTATCAAGAACCTACTCATCACCAGATTTCTTCCCAGTCGCACTTTGTCGGGGTCAGAGGATTCATTGTGATCCAATCTTTTCTCTGGACATTTCTGAATACCCTCGTTCCCACAGCTGTCACTGGCACCCCCAATTCCGATGGCCCTGTTTATCAGGAGATGCTCCGAAAGGTAGTCTCTGTACTTTTGTGGAATGAATCTCTGATCTATTCGGCATTCATTCTCCTTTCTGCGCGCACCATCTGCACACCATTCCTCAACAAACCCTCGCACGATTTCGTCGCATCGTCATCTTTCCGCCGAGGCTTACGTCTCTGGTTTCCCTCCGCCTTTTCCCTCGCAATCATATACATTGTTTTTACCTGTATTGGGACATCCTATATTGATGAGTTCAAAACCGCCACGAATAATACCACAATCGACACTCCCTACGTGATCCCCAATGCCCTTGCATACTTTAACTCGGTTTTCATTCTCTTCTGGACGAACAAGAAATTTGACCTCCAAGCCGCAAACTATGCATTTCCCTCGCAAACCCTCTGGGTTGTCTCCGTCCTGTTCCAACAAAGCTACACGGTTTATATGACGATGGTCATTATCCCGTATGTGCGGAAATCATGGAGAGTCAAGGCTTTTATTGGATTCATTGCTACGGCATGGTGGGTTGATAGTTGGGCTTGGTATTCAATTACTGGTCTTCTGTTGGCTGATATGAGTCTCAATATGAACTTCCAAACACGTGCACGTGCTGGAATTCCGCTGGGACCCTGGAGAAATAGACAATGGAGAATGCCTGTTTGGCCATTGTATACTATTATTACTTTGGCAGGTTTAATCATGATGTATCTGTGGGCGGCATGGAGACCCCAAGATGTTTATAAAGAGACCAGGATTCATACCGGCGAGTATTCAACTGGTGGGTTGAATGATTTGGTGTTGGAACCTGGGACCCCAATGGCCAGAGATGATAATTACTTATTCTTGCTTGGAACTTTCCTGTTCTTGGAGACCTGGAGTTGGCTGCAAGCATTATTCCGCAATCCAGTTGTCATGTATTTGGGCAAAAGGTCCTTCAGTAAGTCCCCATCCGTTTTTTATTTTTCTCTATGGCGTCAAGGCTAACGATTGATAGGTTGGTTTCTTGTCCAAAGCATCATCATTTACACCGTGGGCATAAAACTCTTTACCCATCTCACCGAAACGAAAAACTCATCTTTCGAGGGAGCAGCCACAGCCTGTTTCTTTGTATGTTTGGTGACGGTCATTCCGAGTGCAGAAATATTCTATCGATTGATAGATTTCCCTTCTCAAGCATTTGCTCGAGTTACATTTGACTGGATCAGGAAGTAGATGGAAGAATTGGTCTATGATTTATATTTTCGTAGAGATAGCTAGATATAGCCGTGTATTGTATCATGTACCATATATAGGATAAATGATTTATGTATGTCCTGAAATTGAACATGTGATAAGGGAACTGTCCCTACACACGCTGGTGACTCAAACCTCGAATCTTTTTTGCCAGACATGAACACCATCAATCATGCTCATTCCTACACAGAAAGTTAATTCAATCCTGATTCTACCTATTCGCTGCAACACATACATGCAGTTCAGATGATCCAAACAGCAAGCGAGTGTTTTAAACTTTTCAAACTTCTCTTTCTGTTTCTCCATCCGGACTCTACATCAACACTAGGCAGGACTCATCTCACACTTTACTCAACATTAACAAGAAAGTAAAAGTTTATTTTAACTATCTCTCTCATTACAGACCTATCTTCCTTTCACTCAATTTGACTCTCTATTTTTCCCCTTCATAATCTCCTTGCTCAACTCAGAAATAATATGTCTCAACTTCTCCGTCGCCTCCGCATCAATATCGTCCGCGTCATCAGGCAAATCCTCCGTCACATGAGCCTCTTCAGCATCCAGCTCCAAGACCGTACCATCGATATTATCCCCATCACCAACCACCTTTGAGGAATCGGTGTCCCAAGTCTTGTCAAGCCACTTCTGATCGGGACGGAATTTGCGATGGCTCATGCGGTGAAGCACACATCTGAGCTTATGGCTGTACATGAATTTTAAGCCAGAGCCACGATGCCAGCGAGCGTTCCAATCGGTGTAAATCCATGGTTTCTCATTGGCGAAAATAGTTGCGGATTCTGGCCAGTAACCGTTACAGAAGAGATAGTTTGCGGTTTCTTCATCCATATCTTCGGTCTTTCCACGGAGGGTTCTGCATGTTTCAAAGTTCTTCCCTTCGATGTCGGGTTGCATGACACGACGATGGACGAGCCCGTCTCGTGCTGTTCTTTCGGGCCACTTGAGACGTTGTCCGCAAACGATGTTGAGGTAGCGAGTAAGAGGTGGCATTTTACGGGTTTGCTAAGAAGGTTAGCTGATTCAAACGGAAATGAGATCTGTGACTTACTTCAGGACATTGCTGCTGAAACATTTCCCAGGCTCGAGCTTTTCCTTGCTTGTTCCCACCTCCCCAATCAGTCGAACCAAATCCCATGTTCATATTGATCAAGTGCTGTTCCGTGTCGAGACCTCTATAGTCTTGACCGCTGAAACATGGAAAGTTCCAGGATCTGGTGGGCTTATCGTAAATTACATTGGTGTTGGCGACAGAAACAGAGAGCATGAGGGCTGATCTCTTTTCCCCATTGAATGTAAACTCCTTGCCATTAACGAAATCCATCTGAGGTTTGTTGAGTCTTTTGAGTTCCTTATAGTTGTCCCAAGAGTCTCTTTTGACATCCTCGATGTCAAAGCCATGCTTCTTGAGACTATTCAAGCCGATGAGTTTCTTCTCATGATTTCCAGAATCCAGCATGGTGTAACAATTGACTTGGCACAACGTATCAGGCGAGTCGTTGGGACAGTATCTATGGGCGGCAAACTTCGCTTCGTAGCATCGTTTCTGGACAGTTGGTCGAAACAAGTTAGGCTGGCACTTCATGTAACATTTGTTGCTAGCCCATCCAGCCGAGATAAAGTAGCCTGAGAGCGTCTGGCTGAAATCCTGAGCTTCCTTGGAGACATCGACGCGATCGAGTCGGTGGATGATCTCCTCATAGTTAGCGTTGAACATCCAATCGCTCATCCTTTGATCGAAATGCGAGTCCCCAAGTCCATTGAGCGCTCTGAAGACATCACTGATGTTTTTGATATAGTGTTTCATAATCTCACTCATGTGGTACTTAGAGTCTGAGATACGAGACATAGAGTCAGCTCCGTCAATAGCCTTTCCATCTATGTGGCCGCAGTAGAGATCACTCGTGTAAGTCATGCTTGTGAGGCGCAAGAAATCAAAAGAGCTATCTCCGTCATTGCCCGCCCCGAACTTTTTGTACTTGTAGTCATGCTCCATTGGTAATGTGAAATCCAATATCTGCTTCAAGAGCCTGACATATTCACCAGGCTTATTCTTACTGAACTCAGTCCACATACCCCCATTTTTACCTTCAGCTTTCACAAGTTTTGCCAAGGTGTGACTCAACAATTTCATAAAGTATTGATATATCATATCGACGAAGAATGTTTTGATTTTGCACTTGAGAATCCCTTCAGCGCTGGCTTGCTTGGTGAACTCCCCGATGATGGTGTCTATTCTTGGCAAGACGAAATCCTGGGCACGTTTGAGTGCGTTCTGAAGATTGTTAGTGTTAAGAGATCATGAGCAGTCATCATTAAACTTACGAGTGTGTGGGAACCAGTGCGGAACACCATGTAGTAGCTCATGGCAGCCCAGTACCTTGCCTGAGCTTCTTCGACTCTCTGGTCTCGGGGCATATCCGGATTCGTGGCGTCTACAAATTGCAGAATTTTCAGAGGGCTGGGCAATGAAGAGCAGCCGTTGTCAGGATCGCAAAACCAGTAAGGCAGGCCGAGCTTCTCCTCTCCAAAACGAGCCGAGAGACTTTTTTCGCTAGCAGTGTCCTGCAGCGCCAAAGTTTCCCAATCTTTGTATTTCTGAGCCCACTCTGGGATTCTGTCCATGTTTTCTGGAACCATGTTGAAACATCCATTATTAGCAATTACCACCAGTTCACCAGCTGTCCATGGTTCAGCCCTCTTTATGATGCTAACGCTCTTACCAGCGACTGCAGAAAGGACGAGGGCTGGGGCCCATGCCCAGAAAATGAGGAAGTGCGGAAGCTCCTTCATGCGTGCTGATCACAAAAATGGATATTATTTGATTTTTGGATAAGAGTTGAATTAAGAAAATGTAAAGTGAAAGTAAAGTGAAGAACACTGATAATTGTATTTCATGAGAGACAGTTCTTGTTATATAGATCTAGACAAAATGCATTAGCGTCTCCTAACTTCCCAAAATCGGAATTGAGCAAGTGCAGGAGAGAATCTGGAATATCTACGCGAATCTTTTGAAACTAGAAAAATAGTATGAATCTAAATGTGACTTAGAACTGGATGACGGAAGTCAAGAACGACCTGAGCATGATTTTAGGTGTGAAGCAGATAGAATCAGACAATTAAATTAGAGCCCATCTACTCTATTTCTTGGAAAGCCTTGATTGCAGTCACTTGATCTGCTAGTGAGAGATAGTATTTTCGTTATAAACAAACGCCCACAATGGCCAGAGGGCTAACGCCTTTCAGAACAGGCTTGTGTGGATGACTAACATGATCCGGTATCTTGTCGATGCTGTATAGAACATAGTCGTCGGCTCATATATGACGTGTAAGTTTTAGCCTTAAGACATCATTTCATCAAGAACCGGTGGAATCACACAAAGGCCACCCTCCTTCACACCATATGCTCGAGTTACTATCGATCGAATTGCTTCTAACCAGGATGTCAAACTATAGGAACCTGTGAGCCTAACGGCATTGTTGCATGTATATTGTATCATCGGAGACAACCAGGGATTCTTCTGATACATAGTAAATTTGGATTGAATTGAGAAGCAACTCCCTTTGCGGGGCTATAACTAGCACGCATCGTTAAAGATCAAAACATTGATGTCTGATACAACTTCAGACCTGGCTGGGTGATACGGGTGACGAAGACCAAGATGTTTCGATTTCCTCGCAAAGGCCATTGAAAACCCCCGGCTGTTGCACTGCAAATGCCCAAGAAAAAACTTAGAAGACGAAGTAGCCAATGGACCGCATCAACAAATAAGCTTGATCTACTCATATTATCCCAGAGTCTTGAGCCTTGAGCGCACAAACTTCGGTCGTTGGATAGTGGTAGACAAACGTCCGAACCAGCAGATAGTAGGCTGGCAAGACTCGAATAAGTTATGGCTGGGGATATATGTCAACTACTTGCTGCACTCCATAGTGGGGAATCACCCGATAGGCAAATTAGAGCTAAGCCCCGCAGTATCAACAACTTCTTGGGCTAATGAGATGAGCTAAGTGATCAATTACCACCGTTCATGCATTGACGACATGAAGATAGCGACAATGATCTGATCTGGAGATACGGTCAACACTTGAGGACGTTTATGGATCGAGCCGAGCTACTTTGATTGCGAAATCATCAATGCACATGATTTATCAACCTTGATGTCTCCAGTTAGATCACAATATAAGGACAATGTTTGCCACCAAGGTGGGGAATGAAGACAATGAGAATGATCAGCTAAATGCACTAGTATGGCGACACTTAAATCTCAATGGGTCATAGATGATCGCCAAGACCACCTAAGTATTGAGTACCGGTATTGTTCACCTTTCTTGAAATATCGTGATGGGAAAACGTAAAGCGTAGTGGATGTTGCACATATAATTTTTACTATCCTCGCGCATGACTCGTGCACATGATTTCCCCAAACAATCATTCATTACACATCCCATATACGTCACAATAACATTGATCGGGATCTGGGCAATGCATTGCGTCCCTCCCGAATATAATATGCCAAAGAAATTCCATAACTCTCCCGCTGTCTCGGTCCGGCAATGGAGTGTTTAGTACCCAATCCCGATAGTGTATATACTCCTCTATTTTTCTCCACAATATCTGTGACCTCGAAACCGCGAATTGGGCACAACATGTCGCGCCGATTTCGACGGGCATACTCGTATCATTCCCGAATACTTGGATCCAGATCTCCGGGGTGACATGTGTGTTAGGGCTAACTTTTGATAGTGTACAACCGGGCTTCAAAGCACATCGAAGATTTACGTAGCCTTGTTCTTGCACAAACCCAAGGTTGAGACTGTTTAAAGAAACAACATTATCATGCCCAGGTACGTCGGTATGCCAAGCATCCCACCAACCATTTTGGTGGGCATGTAGGAAAGCGCTTATCGAAGGAAGATCCTCGTAATTGTCAATTATGTATGTGAGATACACTATCGACTCATGGCCTTTGTTCGGCGTATGTAGCTTGGCATCTGGATTGTCAACAGAGTAAATGTATGACTGCCAGCTGAATTTTCCATGACAATCAGTATTGGTAATAAGTATTGGGGCTTTGATGTGAATCTAGCTCACTCAGGTAAAAATTCCTCAACCCAAGATATGTCTTCTGTCTTTAAGTGCGGAATCACTACAGCTCTATCTTGTCCTTCCTTCACCGGCCGAGGAATATACCCATGGATTGACGCACCCACGATATCGAAGACGGCAAAGATATTGCGCAAATGCAAAAACACGAAAAGAAGGTTGAAAAAGAGCACTATCGCGATGATAGCCAGTCTAGTAGCGCGTTTCATAACCTCAACGTTCCCTTCACAAGCACAGTGATACTCGAGGAAATCGAGAAATTTACTCGGATTGAAAGCTTCTAGGGAGAAAAGATCAAAGGGAAAGGGAGAGAAGGGTAAATAAAATGACTAGATAGCTACTTTATTGGGTGGGAAATCGTTTGAACCTACTCAATTATCCATAAAATATCCCATTGGGTACATATTCCCAGATATCTACGACCCATGAAAGTTAATAAAGTCCCATGGGTAATCTCAATCCTTCTCTTCAGGGGCGCGTAACCGTGACTTGCACCACAATTTCCCCATTTCCTCTCTATCTCTCCAGTAACTGCCTTTGAATGGCAAAAGACTCATGTTACCAGCATTTATCATTTATAAGTAGGGTAAAACGTGTGATGAAGACGTCCTGCAAGATAGGAAGAATTTCAGAATGATTGATAAATCGATCGAATTGACAATTTGAAGTTACTTCCAATGGCATTGCGAGAGATTGTGATATTTTCACCAGTAGTTCTTCGGGTCTAAAATTGGCAGTGGCAACAAGCCCATTTTTCCCATAATAAATTTGATGATCACGATCACTCAATAGATTGCCACGTGATTGCGTGGTATTATGTTTTGTCGACTCGCACGTGATTCGGGGCCGAGATGTTATCACAACCGAACATAATCACGTGCTGATCTACTCTGCAAACACCTGTTGTTGGAATACTATGTACAGCAAAATCCAATCCACCCGAATCCCTCGAAGACCGGATCTTATGCCTTTAATTGCTCAATATATGGTTCTTCGAATTGATAGGGCATCGGAAAATATACGTCCAATGATTACCCTGATAGTATCATTTGCAGCCGGTTATTCGAGACCTACAGAAGCTTGCGCCCGCCTCCATTTGGCAAGCTAGGGTCATCGTATGTAGTCGCAAATCAGTTCTCTTACATCACTGTAAATCAGATCCTCGCAGCCTTTGAAATACTTCAGCAAGCTGATTTCATTTTTCACACTGAATTATGATTACACTTCCACTTTTACGGGATGCTCATAGCATAATTCCGATCGATGCTAGCTAGGTATTGCCACCAAACATTTATGAAATACCCTTGATGATATCTGCAGCCCTCTCCGCCACAGCATACACTGAAGATTGGATGTTCCCGCGCGGGATCAGAGGGAAAATACTTGCATCAACCACGCGTAAGTTCTTCGTACCGTAAACGATCAGCTTCTCATTCACGACACCCCCTTTTTCCTTTGGCAGCATTGCAGTGGTACCGCATGTGTGATAAGCGGTCACGGCAGTGTCGAGGATATACTTCTTGGCTCCTTCAAGGGTGGAAGGAGTCTGGGTGATTTCGCTTCCCGTCAGGTTTGAAAAGGGCCGAAAGTTCTTTGGTTTGACGAAGTGTTTCAAGTGTCTGGACGTGGCGTGCAAAATTTCGAGATCAGCAGGATGCGATAAATATCGTGGATCAATGTCAAGTACATCATCAATGTTTGACGATGAGATGTGAGTAGAACCACGAGAGAAGGGGTGGCTTTGGCAACAACCAAGACTGGCAAAGTTTCCTGGTAGTAGATCCGGCCCTATAAAGCTCTTCCCCGCCTCATGCAGACTTGTTTGGGCAAGAAACATCAACCAAGCAGCCGAGGATTCTCCTGGACTTTCGATGATTGCGCGTACGGTTTCGAAATGCTCCTCATCTTGTGGCTTTGGTGGGTATTTTTGGAGTATACTCGTTAGCAATTCTGCCTGTCGCTCGCGACCTTCCGCGTCAGAGAATTCCAAGATGGGCATAAACGCATGAGATTGTACTCCGCCAATAGTAAAAGGGCCTGCTTTGTCCCCGATGTACATTTTCTGAGCAAGTTCCAATGCATCAGGTTCTTTGCGCAACAGGGGATCACTAGTTGGCACTCCATCAATGACCTCGAAGCTGACACCCGTCATCAGATGATCCTGCATGTTTTCTCCTACGCCAGAATTGTTGATGACGGCAGGAATCCCATGTTTCTTGAGCAAATCTTCATCTCCTATGCCAGATAATTCGAGCAGCTTGGGTGTGTTGAAAACTCCAGCAGCCAGAATAATTTCCTTTGTGGCAGTAAACTGCCTAATTTCACCATTAACAGATGCCAGTACACCAGTCGCAATAGTACCACTGCTTGTATTCTCAAACAAAATCTTATGAACTGTAGCGTCAGTAATCAAATGAAAGTTAGGCCTCTGAAGAGCCGGTATACCATATGCAGAGGCTGCGTAGCTTCGGGTCTTGGTGTCAATGTCGACCGTTGCTGTATTGCTATATGCGCCAGCTGAGTTTCCAGAGAAAGGATCTTATTATGTGTAAGTACTAAGGTCATGATAGTCTTGACCTGTTGGGACCAAGTTCCACTTTTAGACGGTGACCGCGTACCTCCAGTAGTCAATTTGCCTAAGCCACGGAAGCTATCTATCCAGGCCTTGCAAAGCGGGTTATGGACGTCTCCAGGAAATGATACGTGAATAGGCCCAGAGGTTCCACGATAGTCTTCATTTATCCAGTCAATACCCAGATGATCAAGAGTAGATCGGGTGGTGGAGACAGAGTATAAAACTTCTTGTAGCATGGAGCCAAGGTGGCCCAATCCCAACCATTGTTTCCTAACTTGGCCCATGAATCGATCTCTGATTGTGCAGGGGCGATGAAAGTTTGACAGTTAATAGCTGAGGAGCCTCCAAGAAGCTTCCCTTGTGGCGCGTTGACCTTTCGACCGCCTAGGCCGGGCTATTTTACAGTAATTATCAGCTATTTTCGATACTTCGAACTCATGGCTTTTCGGCGACTTACCTGGGGAACAGACCTGTACTTCCAATCGGCTTCGGTGCCTATTAGCGTTGTCCAAAAACCGGGAATCTTGACTCTAGGGTCATCATCACGGTTTACACCGGCTTCGAGAACGAGAACATGGACGTCGGGATTTTCGGTCAACCTATTAGCAACAACCAAGCCAGCCGTGCCGCCTCTAATGACAACATAATCAGCCGAAATGGTAGATTCTTGATGAGAACTCATTGTGTTTCAGGAGAGTTCGGTCAACAGGGAGCGGGGTTTAATGATTGTATGAGCAGTATGGGTATGTTCGTAGTGAATGAAAACCGGGCAAACTATGTATGGATGGTACTTGATCGAACCTCAATGTACAACCCTTTTGTAGGCTTGCACTATATATACTACATGTGTTTGTATACTCAAGTAGTGTGAAGCACGAAAAAATCCTTCCCCGGTAAGGGGCCAAAACTTCTACACATTACATCTCAGGGACAGGGGCTCATACTTCTTTCCAGTCTGACTGCATGCCTGACGCATCTTTGTGTTATATTTTGTTGGAATTGAAATAGCTCTCTAACTGCATCTTCAGTCGTGCAGAAGAAAACATAGTGTGAGATTCGGCGATATCGCTACTTCAAGCTTGTGTGAGATACATACCCCATACAAGAAGCGAAAATTCAATTATCCCCTGTACTCTACTTGTAGGAAAATATTCGGATCTAGATACACACCTGGCTGCAATCATGGCCGAGGTGTAAAATGCTATTTCAGAAGTGCAAAATGGGTTAGAATCCATCATATAACTGAAGATCATAGGTCGAAACCTGATAACCCTAGTCCAGGGAAATTTCATGTTGAATTCTTCTTGAGGGAAGCATCGTTTTTTCTGTCACATTTCCCAGCTCCATGATGTTGGTTGGAAATGAGACTAAGCAGATTTTGAAGTCCAGTAGCTGCATCTCAATCACGAAACATTGCATGTGTGCCAATTATGACAATATAATATGCCAACATTTCACCAACAAACTAGCACAGTTGGCCGTGCCGCACTTCAACATTCATTATAAAGTAATATAAGTAGTCAGAACTGATTTTAGGCTGTGCCTTCGGAACTTGCACTAAGTACCATGTTTTTGACTAACCGGTACTTTCTGCTTGACAGGGCCGTGCTGGGTTATGTTGGTGCTGTGCCGTTGCAAGTACATTCGTGTGATGCAGGAGCACCAATGTGTACATAACCACCCCAATACACTTTTTTGTCTCGATCCGATCGTGAATAAAACTTGTAATTAGGGGCTGTAATATTAATACCTGTATGATTCTTCTGATTATACTACAGCAAGCAGGCAGGACCTGCTGGTATCATGGCACGAAGTGGGCTTATTTATGCTATTGCATGTGGAAGGCGTGCGGTGGTCATATCAATTTTCTTATTGTTTTTTGTATTCTTATTTCAGAAATCTTGAGACGGGTGAACTCTTACAGGCAGAAGTATACATTTTAAACCGGTCATGATCTGCTGGTAGCTTCAATTGCATACGTTATGGTTCACTTCAAGGCCAGTTCGCTTGGTGAAGTGGTAAAAGATTCTTCCCAGATTTCAAGCAACGTCCGTACGGTAGGTTTGTACAGTACATTCATGATTAGGAAGCAATATTTTCAAGGAAGTGTTACGGATCATAAGCCTTAGGCTAGATAGATATTCACGATCTTGCACTACTGCCTCGAATGTATCTGGGTGTCTTTCTCGATAACAATATTAATTCCACATCAAATTACAACCATCAACATCGCAGTCAAACCCATAATATCAAGCCCTTGACTAACACACCAGCTTTACTTCTATCTAAATCTGTAAAATTAATCCCTCCGAAACCAAAAAGAAAACCAATCATGGCAGAATTGGGACCCAACGGAGAACCACAACATGCTCCCCTCCGACGACGCATCTTTGGTTGTGAGTTCACTTACGACAACATCAATCTTCTCCAATGCAAAGGCTATTCATTCGACGCTCTACCAAATCCAGATACTTTCCATGAGAAATACTATGATATCAATTATTGGAAAGCACAGCTAGCTTTTCGAGGAGCATCCTCGGCTGGTAATGATATGGTAGAACTTATTGAACGATGTATTCATGCCGAGCTTCCAGATGAAATTCACCCGAGAGTCGCAGTTGCGAGGCTTCACTTATCGAGGAAGTGGGCTCGCTTGACGTGGGGGGAGGATGAATGGTCGGAGGACGAGGAAGAAGAAGAAGAAGAGGAGTGGGAAGAAGATTGGGAGGATGAGGTAGAAGACGATGAGATGTCTGATGAGGAAAATGAGTATGAGGGACTGGACGAATATGAGGATCAGGATGAAGACGACGAAGACATGGAAGAGGATGATGCTGGTTTTGGCATTGGAAGTTTGGAAGAACTGATCAATGGTTTCAGCAACGGCGGCGGAAGCTGGAATGTGATACAGCGTTCATATCGCCTGTGATGCTGAATGTCTTCATATGTGAGTGGAGTGACGCCTAGCTATCAAAATGAATCTTTAGACAACTCTCACGAGTCAACACGCAATACTAAGTTGTGCAACAGATCTCTTAAAGTAATGAAACTATCCCTAGAGATATCTCCGCGAGCCAAGATTAGAATTGAGATGTGCAACATACATCCAAAAAGCACAGAAAGCTAATCGTCCTCCTCTATGTTCTTGGAGGATATCTTTTACGAGAATTTTACATTCCGAAATGGCATTATTTTGAAGAAAGATGTATCATGAAAATGATCGTGCGAAGGTTCGGAGTGATAAAATCACTTAGAAGATCTTTATGGTGCAAAAATAAGTCTCAATAATCAGATACCAATTTTTAAGCAGTTTTTTACACACGTGAAGACATTTCAGTGAAGTCTTTCGTGCTCATTATATAATAGAAAGCATACATATACATACCTTCATACTAATAACATTTCCGTTCACCCAGAAGATCATTGATCTTATTCAACGTATCAAGCATCCAAGTATTCAGGACGTTGGACCGACAAATCAATTTTGGAGTTTCACCATTATCCCAATTAACCCCGCATTCCCAACATCTATCTCACTATCCCTTCAAACAATTTGTAACTCCCTGATTAGAAAACATCGGACCGGAATCGATCAGGTCAACCCGCATGAACTATGTGGTAAGAACCGAAAATAAGCTAAACCAGTGGAGAATATGATCGAGAAGGAACTGATCTGAAGTGAACCGAAATAAAGATGAAGCCAAGCGAAGCTAGTGCTGCTCGTGCTGTCAAGTTGTAGAAGGCTCGAGCGATAAAAACGCGTAGTTTGCTTTGGAGTACTCAAGACCTCGCGTTTTTCATTAATGTTACCACATAAACATCAATATCGTCGGGTTAGCTTTCGAGCAGGGTAGGATGAAGTTCTTGATTGTAATACCGGGTAACCATTAAATTGTCTATTTATGTGATCGTCGGTACAATGCGTCATCGAGGATTACCGTCGTGAAGAACGAATAATGATCTTTGAGAGCAATTATCATCGCGGATTTTAATGCAGTGGGTATTCATTAAGATGCAAGAGGGAAGTAGGAGTGGGGGACCAAACGCAAAGGGAATGGAGAAAGGGACAAGAATGAAGTCGCTTCAGAAGCCCTCAACATGCACTATGACTGAGGTTTGAAACTGCAAAAGAATGCACTCAGGTTCGACGTTGCGGATGCTGGTTGATCACGAGTACCATCTACAAAATGAGGTCTAACAGTCACACATACAGAGAGAGCAAGTGAGTGGGTGAGTGAGAGATTGATAGGAGTGTTCATGGCAATATTTGGTCAAAAAGTCCAGTCATTATTACTTGAGAGACCACGAGTTGCTCATTCCTCCTGACGAGAATTTCCAAATGCCATCCCAACTTAGAAACATTCCAGCCTCGTTATCATTATCACCCAATATTCCTGAGATCCCAAAATTTCCCCTCCCAAATCTAACCTTCTTTCTCCCTTCGCGCCAACCCGCTCAACAAAGAGCTCAATGCATCTGCGCTTGAAGCAGCGCTCGCACCAGTAAGTGTACCGGTTCCCCCTATCAGCGATGAAATCTCACTCTCCAAAGACTCAAGTCCCGGTAATGTACTTGTTCCACTGCCCAAAGAACCCAGTGATGCTAGTCCACTCTCCAGAGAGTCAAGTCCCGAAGATGTGCTGGTTCCGGTACTATCCCCGAGAAGGGAACCGAGACTTGATAAGCCGGATGTGGATGAGAGTGGGCTGCTGGATGTACCCAAGCCGAGAAGAGAGTCGAGTTGGCGCTTGTGAGTATTGGTAGGCGCACTGGATATGAGAGGGAGGATGGCAATTATGAGGGAAGTTTGGAAATGCATCTTGATATGTGATTTTTGAGGGGTGGTATATGGGGAGGAGATTGATTGATGAAAGTTATAATGCAGGCTGAGATCGAGAGATTGTATAAGAAGCTTAGAAGCTGAACGTCAAAGTTGAATGCTTTCTGGACGTAGCGAGTGGTTTAAAAAGAACGTAAGTAATCAGGTGAAGAGAAATGGTTTCTAAAAGTCGAATCATTGAAAGGCTATATACGTAGGGTATATTACAGGAGTTAGAAAAAGCAAGTATACACTTACGTTACTGCTTCATCTAACCGTCGACTATTGGTTGTCAAAAGCCTGAAATTAACTGATCTCCTTGCCAATATGTCTGTTATACTATATTGATAGGGGACAGTTTTCCATATTTCAAAAGGAACACTCTAGAGAATGCCTATCTCAATTGCTGAATACGCCGAGGTATTTTCATTCCCGTTGTAGATGTTCATGCGAGTAGGGGTAAATTTCTTTTTCTGTTAGTTTATCTGAAACTTTTGAAGCTGCTGGTTGAGGGCTGAGAAAAGGTGCTAGATAGACACTTGAATCTAGAATGATACAGATAATCTGGAAGTCCGTATACTGGAGTGTCTACTCTTCTCAACTTCGTCCAAATGTCTCAAGCCATGCAATCGCGAATGGGACTTCGTTCTATTGTACATTGGGATCTCGCCATCGATGTTAACGGAATCATGCACGAGAAAACTCGATTAATATTATTTATTTCTCAGTATAACATTTAATCTTTCCATCAGGGTATAGGTTGAATTTATTTTCGTCTCATTATAACTCCAAGTGAATTTCCTGCATTGCACTTTCCTATCCCAGCTCCAAGTCACTAAGCACCGCCATTTAGTTTAGACAGAAGGTCTCCACCAGCTCCACCAGCTTCTGTAGCTCCCGCACCAGCGGCACCTGCACCAGGCACCATCCCACCAAGCAAACTAGCCTGTATAATCTGTCAGTAATCATCCCTCCATCATCAGCATAACGAGAAAGAACGGAGATAACTCACTAAACCTCCAGCTCCTCCAGCTCCTGCAGCTCCACCAGCACCACCAGCAGCCGATGCACCAGCTCCTCCTGTGAATGTCGATAAGAGATCGCCACCACCAGTTGAAGTTCCCGCTCCTGCGCCTGTTATTCCACCCAGGAGATTCTCGAGTTGACGTTTAGTCTGGAATCTTGTTAGCATGTGGTAAGTGTTATGAAGGCAGAGACGCTTACGGGTGCGGCGAGAGCCAATGGTAAGAGGGCGATGATGATTGGGAAACGCATTGTGGAACTGAGATTCGATTAAGTATATGAGTAAAATAAATGCGGTATGTTGAATCCTGTTCAACAAATGGTGTATGTGATTACGGAAAATTTCACAAGATATCTCAACACAGCAGACGAAGAAAATGAATGGGGGAAAAGGAATTTGCGGATCAATTATTTCTTCATCTACTTATACATCCCATCATCTGAAATCTCTAAGGTTTCCATTTGTTCCCGGGAAGTCTGAAGATCTCCAAATACTCCTCTCAGACCCCCAAACGTTCGGTCAGACACTTAAATGGATGGTGCGCGGGCATATTCAACTTCTGGAAATTGAGTTTGTGGTGCAACGAGAAGTTTTAGGAGGGCATTAATCTTCTTTACAAACATGTTTTAAAGATCTGAAGATCTGAAGAGTCAAGGGTTTTGGAGCGCATGGTGGGGAAACGGATGAATGAGGCTTTTTTGTTTGAGGAGGGCAGAGGGGGTGCTCGGACATAGGACAGACGATGGGTGATTTGAGGGTATGATCCACTCTTTATGTTTGCTTTTGGCTGTGCAGAAATGAAATGATGATTGGGTGGAAATCATACAATTTGTGAAGTTGCTTTTTTATGTTTTTGCGATTGGCCCATACCACTCCATAATGACATGATCACAATAACGAAAATCACTTAAACACTTTTGAACGAAGAACAAATTACAAAATCAGATACTGAAACGTTCATGCTCATCCAAACATTCATCTGACGCCTGATGTTTTGGCCTTGGCTCTTTTCGCGCATTGAACCTCAAGACTGCCATCTATCGATTCGGTGCTGAAGTCATATTGCAACGTCGAGTTTCAGATTATCTATAAAGCGCGTTTCTGCTTGAATCTTACAATTGGAATTTATATAGCGCAAAGATAGGAGGGTCTGAGACTACCACAAGAGCGTTCATGTCTGCCTTCATGATGGAGTGTCTACAGTGCGGGCACGCGGTATGGTAATTTGGAAATGGTATGAACAGGGAGCCTCCACAAACATGAAAACCCCATAAAAATTGAAAGATCATATTTGGTTGGCGAATCCAGATACTAGACATCCTATATAGTAGGGATTATACATCTACAAACCAAAGTCCTCGCCAGTAATTGGCTGTTGAGCTGGAGGCATGGAGCTAGATGTTCCAACCCACCGAAAAGTATCATTATTCTGGATAAGAGCAACATTTCGAGGCACTCCCATGCACCGAGAATCTTTCCGCTTATGGGTGAGCCAACAAGACGTGCTACTATAGTTAGCCATGGTTGAATCTGCGAAATAGGGAACGAAAACTTACGCGATCGAAGGAAACGTCATGATGGAGCCCACGGCGATTGAAAATGCGGTAGCGATACCGGTTTTGCTGCCAAAATCCTTTGATACTGATGATTGCCCCTGAAGTGAATCCACAAGCCAGACAAAACATGGAAATTTCAGCCCCAGAAGTAGCTTTTATCACGTATGTACACGCTAGACCAGAGAAAGTTGCCGCAATAACAGTAATATTATAACAACCAAATCGAACTGCCAATGACCCGGTAAAATACGACCAAAGAGACTAGCTGCATTGACAATTCTGCTTGTAAGGAACGCAAAGTTACTATCCAATTCAAGAGACAACGCCCAAGGCTCAATGTAGAAGAAAGGTGTGAATAGGCCAAAGTAGACTAGGAAATTTCTAACTGCGAGTAGTATGAGGACAGGATTTTTGACACATGAGAAGTCCGATTTTGACTTGGTATGGCCAGTCTTTTGGATTTGTACTCTCACTGGGGGACATCCGATAATTGATAGAGGAGATTCCAACGAAAGCAACGATTCGAACAGCCCATCCAAAGCCAACTTCGACCAAAAGTTCGTTGAGAGCAATTGGCAAAGAACGTCACCTCATGAAGCTTGATACTGAGTTTCCAAGTACCAGGCATCAATACTTGGTGAAGTGTTGGGTCGCTATAGTGAAGCCTGGAAGAAGAATAGATGCAATGCCGATACCAAGGAAGAAGCCTTCGGCAAGAAAGACCTGGTAATACTTTTTGCAAAGAGAAGTCATGAACAGAGCATACAGCATCATGACTGCCTCATATGCCAGCAGCTGTATCTTTCTTAGTTGGGGTTTATTCCTGGTGGACTTAACTTGCGTATCTTTGGACCTTATCATTTAGATATCCGGCAACAACTATTCTAACGCAAAAGACATCAAAAGATCCCAGCTATCAAAAATATATTGGCAAGCATATCTTTGGCACAATACCCTTGAAAGGCTCCAAAAGCATTTTGAATCCTACCGAGCAAAACGTTGACGGCAGTACATGATCGAGGGCTTGCGTCGAGTACTTACGTTTGGCCAATAGGCAAGTCTTAAACAATGAAAGGGAATACTACTTTCATTCCATTCCATTAGGGGTATCATTTTCTGGAAACAGACTTGGGTATCTGTTTATTATATGGTGGTTTTGAGGTTGTGAACGCTGATGATTCGGGCGACTCAGCGCTGTCTTTCAATGGCTCACTACTTGAACCCCATCAATTGAGACATTGTAGAGCAGGAGGAATGAAAAAAAAACAACTGCATCGCCAAGGTATGTCTTGTACAATGATAATGTGGTGATACGGAATTGATGCTATATACTCACGTCGAAATCGAACTTACTCATTGAATCATCCACGAAGAATGCAGCTTGAAGAATCATATCCGGTCGAGATGTATGGGACGTACCATGGCTTGTGGAAACGGGGCAAAAACACTCACGATACTGTATGTAGAGTAGATCATTGTCGCCATTGAAGCCGACAAAAACCTTATTATGACCAATTTATCGAGAATGGTGAGGTCACGTGGGAAACTTGTCGATAAGCTCGTGGCTCATTATCATCGGCTTCAGTAACGTTGAGAAAGATGGAAGCAACAGTGGGCCGGACAAATCGAGAATCCGCGAATTTGAGATCTTCTCACGCTGGCAACCCGAAACTACTTTGATACCATTATGTGCGACAGCTTGTTCCATTCTTGTTATGCTCCCGTAATACCATTATTGCCTTCATTCATTTAACCTTTGGCGACCATTTTCCTGAAAATTTGCTTACATTTGGATTAGATCAGCATGAAGCGATCCTCACCAACCCATCCATCTCAGGACGGGCATAAGGAGAACATGGCTCGTCGACAGGATCCTGTCTCATGCCAGTTTTGTCGAGCCAGGAAGCTCAAGGTAAAGACTACGAATCTATCAATGATAATGAATATCATTCTAACCTTGACAGTGTGATCGCAACTTTCCATGCAGTAACTGCAGGGCTCGTAGACTCCACTGTGCATCAGCTGCAGGTCAAGCAAACACTTCAGGTTCCCAGCCGATTATTCCTGTCTCAGCAGGGTCATCGAGGTTGGTATTACTACCCCAATATGTTTTGGTAGGTCCATCTAATGATTACCGTGATAGTCAAGGTTATGAGGAGTTGAACGCGCGCCTAAGAAGATTAGAGGAACTACTAGAACAAAACATCAACACATCGGGGAATTCAAGAGATATCGCATATAGTATTGGTTTTCCATGCATACACTCTGATCTTAAACCATAGCTGATAAACTGCTAGTCGTCTCAACGCAAGAAACGCCTGCAGAAGATGTTCAAATCACAAATACGGTATCGTGGTTAGAATCGGATGCTTTCGAGCATCGGGGCCCCCAAGCGTCAACCAATTATGTAATTCCACTTCCTTACAACTTGCCTGCGAGAAGCTAATCAAACAGAATCTTCTTGGTTACGATGATGAAATCACACAGTCTTTTGCTGCTTCCTTCCTAGGTGCGTCGGCTACTACCATGCGAACAGGTGTCGATGCACCAAGTTTGGCTTCACTTCCGTGTAGAAAGCATGCGAGAGTTCTCTTTGACTACTTTGTCGAGAATATTATTTGGATCTATCACATTGTTCATATACCCACTCTCGAGTCTTACCTGAACAATTTATACGATGATCTTGACCAGAACTTACAGCCTCAAAATGATCATCTTGCTCTTCTTTCTGTAGTCTTTGCATTGAGTGTATATTTCCAAGGGGGTAAACCACTATCAGAAACCCGGCGTTGGACTTTGCTGGCTCAAAAAGCACTTTGTGCTGCTAATTTTATCGGAAAGCCTACGGTGGAGTCAATACAGGCAGTGCTGTTGATAGCACAACATCTATTGCCCAATATTGGAGGGATTGCTATTTTCAGAGTCCTATTTACCACGGCAATGCATTCAGCGCGTTCACTTGGATTTGACCGACTGGATTCTGCCCAAAGCAAGAAGCGAAGAGTTGGGAAAGAAGTGAATCATGTTGAACTCGAAACTAAGCGAAGGATTTGGTGGCACATTGTTTCTACTGATTGGCAAGTTCGTTATATCATTTTCCGTATTGTGTATAACAGGTTTAGGATTATGTCTTTCATGAGTGGTCCGCAAAGCGGCACATATATGATTCACCCACAACAAATGAAATGCGATTATCCAAGCAATGTCAATGATGTCGACATTGGTCCTCCAGGAGACTACAAGCAACCCTTGTCCATGGAAACTGATATGACGTACTCTACATTTCGGTACCAGCTCTCTGTGGTTTGTCGGGAAATTGTCGACGCCACACAAAATCTTGGGTGTGAGATACATGAGCTGCCGTACGAAACGGTGCTGAATTTTGACAGGAAGCTGATTTGCATGGTATCTGAATTTCCTCCGGCTTTTCGCATGGATGCCAAAAGTCGGGCACAGTACAAAGATGTAGACGCAAAATACCCGTTTTTGGCAGTTCAAAGAACAGCAGGACATTTTGGGGTTCAGACCAGATTTACCCGGCTTCATCGACCTTATCTTGCGCGAGGTGCCCATGATCCACAATTCTCTTACAGTCGAATGGTTTGTCTTCGATCCGCTCGCTCGGTCATTGAATTGGGAAAAAAGCTCATCGACTGGGGCAAGAAGCAAAACTTCCAGCCAGTCAGAATGTGGACAGTAACACATCATATCTTTGTGGCTACTGTCATATTAGTAATGGACTTTTGCTTGAACAAAGATGATCCACGGTCCGAGGAAAGAAAAGCAGAAATAATGGATGCGTTTAGAATGCTTGAGACTTGTCAAGAAACCAGTACCATAGCGAAAAGAGGGCTTCAACAACTTCGAGATCTACGAAGAGAAACATCATCCACCGAAGAAGCTTTTGCTCAAGTGCAAGATCAAGTCAATGAGTCCCACGATGCTTTAAGCTCTATAAATTCATCCGAGCAACAAAATCCAGACACCCGAATGCTAGAAACAATGACCACCTTCCCAGGCCTTGATATCAATGACTCATCTTCAACAATCGATTGGGAGAATATAGATTTCGATACTATCGAAGACATCAACTTTGACGCTAATCTCTCTACTAGTGACTTCGAAGCTCTTTTTCACAATGGAATGACTCCGCAATGTGGTTGATCTACATTCAACAACGAGATGTTAAAATATGTTCGAGCGATGGAATCGGGGATCAAGCTCCCTTCGGAATGACATTTTCCAACGTTGTACACTTTCATTTTTTGTTTATACTTATGACAACAACGCCATAATTAAAACTAAAGGATGATGAGATGTTAGCCGCGCCTTCCCTCGATTCCGCCTGAGTTACGTTTCGTGAGCTACATTGGCGCCTCAGCCACGGTCAGATCCAACGATGAAATTTGAATGAAAGATAGCGTAAAAAGTTGCATTTTAGATCTACTCCCCCATTCCTGGTATTCTGAGGAACAAACCCGGCCATTAATTTGGCCAGTCCTTAGCATGAAGTAGTGTTGGTTGGCGCAGTCATGGCGTCCGATGGACAAAATTTAAAACAGGCGAGGGTTTCTCAGGGAAGCGCCAATCTATACGGCCAAATACGAGTCTCTTAATTATTACTGTAGGCGTTTCGGTGTTGGGATTTGGGTCAAGGTGAGTCGTGATCACCCAACAAACACGAACATCTGAGTCTGGAATAAACATATATCTTAACCATAGCTCTCTTCATGAATTCAGCGTATTTTCGCATGCATATCTACATGACAGCTTTATTTAGCAATTCATTTTTTCATTGTCTATCATTAAACGCCCCCTCTCTATATATCCTTCAAGAGAATCAGTAAAATGCCTTCCTTTGCCGAAACCCCTTCATCCGCAACCGTTCAAGTCGCTTTTCAACTCCAGCACCTAGTCGAAGCGGGCCACAAAAACGCAAGTTGTATTGATCAAAGCACATTGAAGATTATTAAATCCATCACCAATGCCCAAACCGGGAAAGATGCGACTTCCCTCCGCACACCCGAGTGGGCAAACAGTAAAGAAGGCTTTCAAAAAAAGATTTCCTCGTTCTTAGATGGACTTGCCGACAATCTGGAAGTGAAAGATATGAAGCTTTCGGAGGATTCGGATGACAGTGAAGAAGATGCTGATTGGCAAGACGGCAGCGAAGGGAGTGAGGTAGATGAGGAATACGACTCCGAGTATGATAGCGACGAATATACGGAGTCAGAGGATGATCGCAATACTTTAGATCGCATTAGTGAGGACGAAGATGAGGACGAGGGAGCTGAGCCGAAGAAATGTTTGGATGCTAAGCTTGGTGAAGGTATGAAATTCCCACTTCTAAGAATCATACATCTGTAAAACATCATGACTAACTCAAATAGGTATTATTCTTCATGAGATCATCGGGAGAATAGTAGCTCGCTACGGAAACAAAGTTCTCAAATCAGGACGAAATCTCCATCTCTCCGAAGCAGACGCTATGCGTTACATCGCAACTCATACTAGTATTCCCGTTCCCCGTGTCATAGACGCTAGCACCGACGGAAAACTCACCAGCATCACCATGGAATTCATCGAAGGAGACCGCCTAGACAAAGTCTGGAACACGCTCCCAGAAGAACAAAAAAAGAGCATCGCAGCCCAAATCAACGATATGCTATTCCAACTCCGCGGCTTAACAGGCCGATACATCGGGGGTATGAATCGGACCCCAGCTATTGACTCCCGACGTTATGATCTCGAAGGAGGCCCCTTTGAGTCTGAAGCCGCATTCAATGTATTTCTCATTTCGGAAGCTTATCCGCAAGTCCCGAAATGTTTTCTGAAAATGGCGGAACATTCTCTTCTTACTAATCACTCTATCATTTTTGCACATGGAGAATTGGCGCCGAGAAATATCCTGGTGAAGGAGGGACGGGTTGTTGCGGTGCTGGACTGGGAGAACGCCGGCTGGTATCCTGAGTATTGGGATTTTGTGAAGAGTTTCAATGCGATGGATAGTAGATGTGGCGAGTGGTATGATTGGGTTGAGAAAGTGTTCCCCGTGGGATATGAGCAGGAGTTTATGAATGATCGGTTTGTGGGAACGTTGGTTAGACATGGTCATTCTTAGATGGTTGGAAAAGTGCTAAAGCTTTTCTGCGATACGCTTCGTTTGATGGTGTTGAAATTGGGCTTGATATATAAAATTTCGTTGTATGGAAATAGAAGTACTATAAGATTGGCGTTCGGGTGGAGGGGCATTGGTAGTTTTTAATCAAAGTATACATTTAGCAGAGCGATCGATAAATTTTCAATTCAATAATGCTTCCACGTAATTTCTTGGTTGTTGCCAGTAATGTAGTTGCGAGGAATCAGGGTACCATTTGAAAAGCAGAAGTACTACAAAAGACTGGATTTCAAATTATTGGAAACCCCGATATCCCCATTACAACTCATCTCCTAGCCCGAAATATCAACGCGATCCTCAGGAAGTACTCATTTTAGCACTTATTCCATACCCATCCCTTTGAAATCTCTATGCTCAATTTTCCCTTTCTTCTCTCCTTCCCCCTCCTGCCCTTCCTGCCCCTCCATCTCCCCTTCCTCGCCCCCAACCCTCACACAAAAAACATCCTTCCACCCTCTCATCGCCATCAATCTCAAGACACCACTCATCCCTTCTCTATCCATCCCCCTCAAGCTCATTTCCCCCTCTTCCCGCTTTGCCCGTCCATTCCCATCCCCATCAGATACACCCCCCAAATTCCCCATCCTAACACCCTGCCAAACAACTTTAATATCCATCTTCAATTTGCTCATTTCCTCCTCCCTATCCCCTTCCAAAGCTACAGCTTCACCCCCAAGCTCATTCCCATTCTTCCCCGCATCATCTCGTCTCCGCATCATCAAACCACAAGATCCTTTTAATACATCCCTAGATTCACACTCCAGATCTTGATATGAGAATTTGGGCGATAGAGGAAGAGTGGTATAGTAAGATGCAACAGTCTCTTTGTCTTTGATTTTGGCAAACGAGAAATAAGCCAGCGCCACAGTCGTAGCTATTGGAAGTTGTGGATACAAGGAGTAGACCTTGAAAGTTCGGATGCATGCGTGATTAGGGATGTGGACAGGCAAGAAGAGAGTCGGACGATACGATTTGGAACTGAAGGTGCGGGAGGGGAAAATGGTGCTAGCAGGCGTGTGAGCCGGTGATTGGCTTTTGATGGCGAAAGTTCGTTTGGGGATTTGTTGGGATAGTGGGAGACTCGTGATTGATGGTTTCGTGAATGACCGGAGCATTTTGGAAAAGTATTATGGGAGTGAAAGTGTGGAGGAGTTTGATCAAATTCTGCGGGATCTGAGAAAGATGGAAATAATATAAGATCGTGTATGACGAGGAGTTTCAGGAGTACATATACAGCTTTTCCCCTGGATGAAGATCATATTACAAAGAAATCCCCAGATGTACTTTGCATGAAGGAGCATTGATATTCAAAAACAAAGTTCGTCTCTTTGCTCCCAATGATAAATCAGCAAAGATAAAGCCACGTAGACAAGAGAGAATGAATGCCAAACACGACCAAAAACTAATCGCAAATGAAAGAGAAGAGGTGTTGATCTATTTGCTCCCAAACAACAACTTATTCTTCCTTCGTTGAGACGATGAATCAGGTTCCGAAATTCTGTATTCCCTTTGATGGAAGGCACTGCAGAGGCACGAATCAAAGCCGTTTGAACAAGAAGCATCTGAATTCTTTGGTTTGAGAAGCTCTGAGAAGGCACCAGTATAACCCGTTATTCTGATCACGTATCAATATGGTCATCGATTTTAGCATCACGGGAATACATATGCAGCTTGTTATCCTCAACACCGATCAGCTCATCACTTACATCAACTGCACACCGCAAGTAGTAGTAATTAGGAACCGACACCTTGAGTAGTGAAACCTTCACGCAACTGTTTCCACTGTAAGAGAGATGTCAGATCCCGATTCCAACCCAAACCCCACACATACCGTGTTCGTCCATTTCCGCCTTGGTGAAAGGTCCTTTTCAAAGCTCGGTACCCCTTCATCATCTTGTTTTCAGCAGGGCAGCTCCATCGCTGTAGTTGTATGTACGAGAATTACAACACTCGTTGATTCACTGCCGCTGCAGTTTCGATGATTGACCGTGATCAATTTGGCATTGAGACACGAGCGACGGTTAGTGTCCCGCATCAGTTTGACATAGATATGGGAGAATTGATTGTGCATTGAATATGTATTCACGATTTATTGTCGCCTTTATGGATCAAGAATGATGAAGATTTGAAGGCGGCATTGAAAATGATGTAGGAGAGAGGATGGTTAGATTATATGATCTTTAAAATATCGGTGAAAAGATGAGTTGGTGGGTATTTCAAACCAGAGACCGAAGAGAATATTCGTGATCTGAGAGTGGTGGCATACATGAACAGAGGAAAATTGACGAGGCAGAGAATAAATCATGCTCATGTGGAGGACAACGTGAAAAGGTCAGCGAAGAACATCAGAAGATAGGAAGCAACGCGTGCGGGCAGCATAAATGAATCAAAACTCCAAGAGAGACACAAAAATATCAGCATAAGATGGCCACAGAAAACAAAACAGAATTGATTCCATGGCCTTGGCTCTCAATCAATTGCAGGCCAATCGAATTCGAATGAAGAACGAGCAAGCAAATAACTTGCATGGCCCATAAATCAGCTTTCCATGCCGGAAGCACGCAGTCTAGCTCGAGTGATCAAAATCCCTCCAGGATTCAAAGAGATTTAGCATTCAGAAGGCACTGGCTTCTTTCTATACGCAATTGAATCATTCATTCATGGTCAACAAGAACGACCGGAGAAGTAGTCTTCTTGTGCGTGAGGTTTCAAATGCATGATTTTCAGAGTAAATCGCCACACCATTTCAATAAAACGTTGCACGAATTTCAGGGAAATAATCACCCATTGACAATAATGCGAGATATCGCGTATTCAATAACTCATTGATTGGGAGCTTTCTCATTATCGCTAGATCATCGTTTCCAGCAGAACCCAATATCTCCCGATTACATGCGCGCATAATTTTCACTTTGGAGGGGTTGCTCCTTGTGGTGATCTTTGCTGGCCTTTTTGAGCACCCGGTAAATGGAATTTAAACCTCGACAACTAATGGCGTTCATGTTCGTCTTCCCACTCCTAGAAGTGATGAAAATAATGTGATGGTGATAAGGACAACTGAATATTCCGGACCAGTGGATCTTCGAGTGACAATTCGAAACAGTCTTCAAGTTAAAGATATATTCAAGTGTAGGATGAGAAATCCCACCATCGTGGTGCAATTAAGAGCAGCTTCCCATCTATTGTTTTGACTCTGGTACATCCGAGCCTGTCTTATCTTCTGGTTCCATTGGCTTTGGTGGATTATCAGTTGGTTTGGGTTCTTCCACCGGTAGGGGCAAGATATGATTGTCCTTGACATATTTTTGAATTATTGCGATGTGTTGATTGTTGGTTTTGACACTCTATTGACTGTTAGCTGGGAATTTTGAAATATACCTCCTCTGATATCATACTTGTGTATTGTGTTTTATTACTTGATGGAGAATCTTTGTATAGTCAGCAGTTGAAGAATTGATTTTCCCGTGTTACAATCTACCTTTCTCATTTTTGCATTAGCACTTCCTCTTGAGATCTTGGCACTATCTATCAATCTCTGAGTGTACTTTGTTTTGCGCTCCCAATACTGTGTGGCTTTTGTGACATCGAATCCTGCCAGCTTCATCACTTCCAACCCCCATATATCTGCTTCATTCTCTAGTATGTCTGGGAACCGTTGTTGGCCATACCAGTACATTAATCCAGCACACAAACAATATGCCGCGGCTGGTATTCGCATTTGCTTAGATGCAATTCCTAGCAGTACTAGGATGGGAACTGGATAATAGGCTTTCTTTTCAAAAAGTTCAAATGACATCATCTCCCCTGTGTGATTAAGATACGTGTGGGCGAACTGATGGCTCATGATAGTGGCGAGTCCTACTTGATCGACCGCAATGTGGTCTAGGCCAGAAGATGTCATGAACATTCGCCCAGGCCATATTGAATGGTCGAAGCTAAAGCTGCCAGCTGTAATGATTGGTCATGTTAGCGCCAATGATATTGAGTACAGTGACGAAAATTCCTACCATCTGCTTCAATTAAATGATGAGAGAAGAACAGATCTCCCTTCCCACTATACTTCTCTTGGCAGGCTATCCTCAACAACCTTCGGAAGACGGGAGCTATCTTTGCCTGTTCCTGGTCGTTTAACACGTGCTTCGCCGTAGCAAAGTACACGTTCATATTTATTGGAAAAAGTCCAAGCATTGAAGAAGCTGAGTATTCACTTTGTTGTTGCATAACAGCCATATCATTCTGAGAGTAAAACATGAGACGCCGTCTATTCGAAAAAGGTGCTTTCTCGACATGCCAAAATCCCCAACCTCACCATCCGATAATCCCCACGGCACACAGGTAGGCGGGCCATCGTACCCATCGAGACTGATAAGACCACGGGATTTCCTGATTGGAGTATGCTGGTGGAGGAAAGCTTCGTGGAAAATAAATTTGAGGTTGTACATATTGTGCTTGATGGTAGAGTCGCGGGGATCCTCGAGATGCGGGGATTGCTACGTGTCTCAGTCGCACAATAGGCGGAAGTCGTAAACTTCGTTGTGCAAAGGCTCTCATCTTATGACATGGGGATATACTTATAAAGGAAAATTAAAAGCTATGATCATAGATAAGAACAACTATGATTGTAATGGAAGAATCGGGTCATATGATCTGGTTGTGTTTTTATTTTCGATATGTGATGTGAATCACGTGACTTCGGGACGACATCACGGATGTTGGTGGCGTCGACATCTTTTGGGACGAGATCGGTAACACACTACTTTTTGTAAAATTACCATGAGTCAAAATATGCACATGTATCAAAGGCTTTGTCAAGGGAAAAGAAAACTCATAAAAACTCCTCCCCAAAGAAGAATAAATCTAATATAATAACCGAGGAGGACCCCAACAAATGGATAAAAAGAAGTATTGGCAGGCCAGGGAAAGGATAGGAAAATGCATATTAAGTGGATAGAGAGGAATCCGACGAGGGGGAGTGGGCGGAAATGCATTCCAGTATATAAGGTTTTATTCGTATTTGCATTCTGTGATAGTATTCTTGAAGTTAGAAATTTGTTATATTTTTATATGGGCAATAGGGGGAAGCTAGCACTTGCTAGAACTCTATATAATGGCTTTAATTTGCAAGTATCTTTACCCTGCTATATCTATAATGATAGGTATTGGACCAAGCATTTATTATATACTATATATACTGCTAGAATTGATGGATCAAAGAAGATACCTATCCGACTTCGTTCTTGCTCCGAATCTAGGGTCCGGGTCCTTCGTCAAATGATCTTCTTGGCTTGAAGAATTGAAAATGTGAAGGGCAGGTGTGGAACAACCTAGGTATCTGTCCAAAGAGCGCTCTTATGATAATGTTAAGATTGGGATTTGGTGTGGATTGTCACGTGGGTGTGTATGTATAGTTTGAAGCTTGCACACTTCACAAGATTAATCCTGTCGAGCAAGCGTTCCAATACCTGAGACGTGATCTCTGATATCCGATATAATAATACCTGCGGACTATAGGTAGTTTATGATACATGATTTCTGTCATTTATTATGATTCGGTAGGCTGATTAGATTAGACCAGATCTTATGCCTTGTTTATTTGCTTATACTTACATACGATCTTTTACTCGGAAATGAACGAGAACCTAGAATCGATTGATTGAGGGCAGAGATACTCGTGACATTGAGATTTGCTATGGGCTTTATTATTGATGAAGCGAATCGTAAATTGTGAATAATACCTAGGATGCATGGATCGAAATAAATACAATTTCATCTCCAACCAGTTTTTTCAATAATCTCTGGTATCTTTTCTTTGATGTTAAGTATGCGGTCCACATCCTAGAAATTTCTATTAGCTTTGATGAAACGTTCGAATAACTGAGGAAGAAGCTTACAGTTGGATGAGTGCGAAGAAACCCAGGTTCCTCCGTGTGAACCTTTCCATTTCTAGCTTTTTCCTCTATCATTCGTTGCTTCGCTTCCTCTCCCGCCCCCTTCATTCTTTCCCAAAATCCAACTGCTTCTTGTATATCATAGCCTGCTTTAGCCATGATTGTGAGTCCAATGTAGTCTGCCTCTGTCTCTGATGACCTAATCAATGAATACATCTTGGCTGCCCATGGTAGAGTGTATAACACAGCTAGAACAGTGAGTTCGGAAAGCATCATAGGGGCGGAAAGCACGGGTAGCGCGGGAAGTCCAAGAACGCCCCAGAAGACAAAATTGCTGGTTCTTTCAGGACCATGCTTTGCCACAATATGCGCTATCTCGTGCGATAAAGCCACCGCTATCCCGTTCGTGTCCTCGGCAACATCCAGAAGCCCGCTATAAACCCAAACTTTCTTGTTGAACATGACGGTGGCATTTTTCACAGCTAAATTTGAAGGGCTATAGTCAGACATTTCTGGTGTTCAATATTGAATTGAAGACTTACAAGGTGCATACACCACCAAGACTTCCCAATCCTCGGGCTCGCCCTCTAGTTCAGAAAATTGAAGCAAATGGTCGAACACATCTCTCACTACCATTGTTGTAGGATGATCTGTTGGCAAGATATAATGCTTCATCATTCCGATGGATAATATCACACTTTTGGATGTATTTTTTATCTGATACAAGAACAAGCTGTCTTCTTCCTGTTATGGGAACTTTCTGACTGTTTGTCACCCACACAACTGTCATTGAAATACCTAGAAGTAAAAGGAATGTACCTCCAAATCTCACCCATCGTTTCCTCAGAAAAGGAACATGCATATCCGACCACAATTTCATGCCAATTGAATTAATCGGAGAGAAAATAATAGAATCCGGACGAACTGTGGTCTTTGATGCCCAAGGGGTGTTAAAATTCATCAGAAGCGGGATTTGCATTTCAGAAACATTTTTGAACTTGTGATCGTGTGGATGAGATTTCTCAAGAAGCTTCTTCATTTCCTTAGCCCTGTGACGTCCTACAAAGTTGTTTGGAAGAGTAACAAGATGAAGCCCTTCCTTGGGAATTGGGACCACAGGCTTTTTGTAGAATGCTTTGATGCTGAAGCTGCGGGTCCTGATGTTTCTGCCAATTCGCGAAGAATTAGAAAGAGGTCTCAAAGATCTTTGCGTGGTCAAGCGAGAGACATCGTAGAGCATCGTTCCTGTCGGTGGAAACATTTGCTTGATGGCTTCCTCTCGAGGAATAGACCGAGCATCTGAGAGACTATTGAGTTGGTATTGGAATGAGATATGGAGTAGATTGCGGTGCTTGGAAGGTAAGATTACAACATCCAATGCTGTGTCGGATGTAACAATATTTGGCGTTATCACCATCTCAGCCACTTTGTCAGATTCTTACCCAATCGGATTGTTTAAAGAGTTGGACCAACAAAACCCCACACTTCCCCTGTCCATTTGGTACATCTGAGAACGAAGAATGAAGATACAAATCAGCTTTCATTGAATGACTATCAATGCGAAAGGTCTCACAGCTTTTGATATAGTTCCTAACAATGAGCAATAGTGTAGAAAATCACAACTATATAGCCCAACCAAAACCAGATCCTCGGAAATTTACAAATTCTGGAACTCCCATATGCATCACCCATCACCCAACCATTTCACTGTTCATTGGACCCTAACTTCTACGTGAAGGACTCTCGGCCTGCGCATCTTCAGTGACCGTAGCTAGCATTTCTTCATTAGCTACGCGCTCGAAAACTCCCAAAAACCAAGGGGCTGGAAACTTGATTCATTCATATCTTGATGTAGCGTCATACTTCTTGAGTTCTATGAGCCAACCTTGTGATGAGGCCTTTTTGGCAACACCAAGCACTTGCTTGACCTCGAGGAAAAGGTCACCCAATTTGACGACTCTAGGATTGATGAGACTGAAGGTTGTCAAGCCATCTCTTTGATCACCTCACTGCATCAATATGATGATCATTTGTGATGCATCATCAGCTGGAATCCATTGCACGAGATATCGAGCTCCAGGATCTCTTGGTAACGTTGCGGGTACCTTAGAAGTTTGCACTAGAATTGGGACCCAATATCGAGCATTCCACTACTTTTTTCCATCACCAGCTGGGCTACCGAGTTGTCCGCATCTCAGTATATCGATCCAGTTACTATATATGCCTTTGTGCAGTATTATTCAGGATGTTCTCTGCCATGAACTTGGATTGCCCTAGCTTAGCACAGACGACTCACCATGAGTAAATACTTTCTCAGACGCCGGTGCTGTAGATTTGAATAGATGACCAATTCCCCAATGAGCTGACCAGGCTCATGAATTGGATTGTCACGTCGCGTGGAGATGACAAGGACCCGTCGATAAAATATCAATGCCGGCAAGATGAATCTTTTGAAGAACTTCATGGATAGACTGAAGTCGACTGATCAAGAATTGTGTACAATCACACCACGTGTTTTAGGGAAGATTTAAATAAATCATAGGCTCCAAACCGAATCTCAATTCACCTAAAGATATTCCGACGAATTGGACTTTTTGTGCGCCGTCAAAGTCACCGAATTCTGCAATGAAGTTATCTTAAGCTTCGGGGTATTTGAAGCATACTATTCTAGCTACCTTTGAGTTCGTAATTAAGGCATCGAGAAGGTAGTATTCCAAGTAGCCAGTGGATCCAGTAAGAAGTACTCGAAGACCGTCACCATGAGACTTGATGATTGCTTTTGCTTTTTTTTTGTGCTTTTTTTGCTGGGAAATTCCTAAGAACAACTCTAAATGAGGTCTTTCAAGGACTTATTTGCTAGTTCAAGTAGTTGACCGAAAAGTTTGCCCTACACGATCGAGCGCTTTGAAGCGTCTTCAAGCGGGTATGCGATATTGAAAACAGCTATAGAGAGACTTGCTATGGTAGAATTATCGTAGATGAACCTTAATGTGAGATTTGAGAGTTAATCGATAGGAACAAGAGGCTGCACACTTAGCTCTAGCATGTTAAAAAGTTGAGTAATCACAACAGAATCTGGGTCGAGAAAGGAGAAATCATCATCCGCAGGTAAGAGTTTTTGGCTCCAGCTGTTGTGACCCGTGGCTGCAGCAAGTGGACCATCAGAACTGATGACTATCTCTAACCGGGAAGCAAATGTAAGCATTCTCTATAGAAGTCTTTCGCAATATCATCAGTAGACCGAATGGACCTTGACAGTCACCCGACATCTGGTCTTCTTCACAATGTCGCAGGCTAGTTGGGCGTTGTTGAATTTTTCACAGGCCCCAAGGTGGCAATAACCTCATCTAACAACGCAGAAAATACAAACGCAAACTCGCATGAATAGAAGAAAGGTATACCATAATATTTCTATGCAAGCTGTTTCTCCTATGAATTAAATGTTGTTGTATGTATAGGCTGCTGGTTACCATGCCTCTTTTTAGGTGTCTCATTATCATCTCTGAATCTCCCACCAGTTGCTCCCTGAGCATTTCTTGGCTTCTCGACAGCCATCATCTTTTTATTTTCGACCTCATCTATTGCGGCTGAGCCATACTTTTTCTTGGGTGATACATTATCGTGATTAAATTTCCCATCATCCTCTACCCTTCCTCCAGCTCTAGCTTTCTCGACGACATTCCTATTCTTTCCAGCATCAATTATTGGTGCCCGGCGCGTCATTTCGAGTTTCCCATCGACTTCTGTCTTACCAATTCTTGGCTTGTCGTCAACAGCCATCCGTTTCTTGTCAACCTCGTCTTCTAGCACTCGATGTCCTTCTTTGAATTTCCTATCATCTTTGAGTCTCTCATCTGTTTCTATTTTACCACTGTGTCTTGGCTTCTCAGGAACAATTGTCTTTTTCTTCTCGGCCTCATCTGCTGCCTCTCGTCCTTCTTTAAGTCTCCCTGCAGATTCTACTCTACCGCTTCTTGGCTTCTCAGGAGCGACCATAATTTTATTTTCGGCCTCATCTATTGGTCCTCGACGACCTTCTTTCGGCTTCTCAACACTTGTTCTTTTCACTTCTTCTATTGGTATCCGGCGTCGTTCTTTAGATCTTCCATTGTCTACCTTGCCACCGGTTTTCGACTTCTCAAGGACCTTTTTCTTCTTTTCGACCTCTTTAATTAGTAGCGCTTGATCTTCCTTTGAACACAAAACCGCATTATCAATCTTGAACCATTCACTGGGAAGATCTCCAATTGACCAGTACCGGGCATACCTATTCTTTGACGTCAATAATGTATCCAATCTCTTCAAATGTTGTGCTCTCTTCTCTGGGGTCAACAAAGTATCAAGACTAGAAACAGGAGCTCCTTTCCTCTTCGAATCCCCTCGTGAGTCTGTTCGGATCGCTTTCTTCCAATCTCTCGCAAAGTTATTGCAATCGACGAAGATATTTGTGTCTTTATCCTGAATTTTCAAGTACATCTTTCCCGCCGTGTCGCTTGTGAATTTCCATCCATTTTTGTCTTCGACTTCTCCTGCGTTTCGACCTCTTGTTCCTCAAGAATGCGCTCGGTGACCATGTCTTTCTGTCGGCCTTCGAGTAAGATTATCGCAGCTTTCCCCTCATCAGAATCTTGGCTATCACACCGAAAGCCATTTTCTGGCTTTGGGGGAGGCTGCGTATCTGCTTGAGTTGATCGACTCGGAAGAATACTATTTGATCGAGACATATTGATACGCAAAAGCAAAAAATTTGAACTATAATTGGCAATGATCCTGAAGTCGAGACGGCACGAGGAGAAGGAAATCGATCGACTAAATACAGAAGACTAAGTGTAATGATGCTAAAGGTTATGTTATATAAGAAAGTACAAGCTAGAATTATCGTTATGTTCAGGACGAAAACTTAGATTATGTTTGGTTCTGAGGTTGGCCGCGAAGAGACCAACCCGGGTTGTCCAGGAAAACCATGATTTTGGAACTGCGAGCGCCTTTGTGGCCAGATACTTAAGAAAACGACCATAGGAATGCGTTGAAAGGTGTGTTACACGTATAAGCGCGCGCTATCTCTTCAAGATATCCAGATAGCAATGGCCCAATGTAAGTATGGCGGTCATTTGCTTGTCGACTTTAGATTTGTGAAGACGGAGACCCCGCACAAATAGAATGTAACAACGAAATTACGTGCCAGGATATACAGTCAGACTTCAGCCCTGGAGGGAAAGGAGATTCATGCGTACCCTAGCATCAAACGCTTTTGGTTGCAGTATTGTGATTTCAGCCAAGACAAGGGAAACTCAAAGTGTTGACGCAGAGTGAGGGGAAGTTAAAGGTAAGAAAATGATGAGGAATCTCATTCGGGGGATCTGTTGATGGTCATAAGAGAAAAGCGGACTGTTTTCAATCCCTCAGTAGTATTGGGTCAAAGGGCACCACCCAATAATAACACCTTCATATGTTTGGTTGGGATGGCGGCTTAGCAGGGTGTATCGCGCTTTTATGATTTATACATCTCAGCTATATGATGCTGACAGAACTAATACGATAAGAAGCCAATAGGGAACATGGAAACGAGCATTGATCAATCTCCGAACGGAAACTTTCTAATATTGAGTCTAAAAATTGACATCCAGTGAGGATCTCTGCAAGGGAAAGATAGGAGATTAATGATCACGTGACATGTCATTTATTGGGATTGTGACCAAATTGATCCCAGCGTTTATTAGGAAGGAAAGATTTGTAATCTTACTATGCATCATCTCTCGCATCACATCACCCAATCACGCAATTGCCCAATCTCCAAATGGCTCCACTTTCTCCTATCAAACTATCAAACTATCACACCTTCAAACCTTCAAACCATCAAACTATCAAACTATCAAACCTTCAAACTTTCTAACCCCTCGCCCCTCGAACCCCTTCATCTCCAAAACAGGAACTTCACAATTGGAACGTCTTTTGTTCCCGTTCTTTATCGACCTTATGCTTCCTTATGCTTTACACAACAAAACATTCTCACAGGTTAGATCTTCACCAACTCAAACATAATACGCACATATGACGACAATTGAATCGCTATATACATATATATATATATATATAGTATACACAATATACACATATAATCATCCCATCAGCATCAGTCTGGCTGTTTCAATAATGTCTCAGCATAATTCCGTGCACTTGGCGATCCACCAATTCGTAAAGTACCTTTTTTCTTCCAAGATCTCGGCATCCCCTGACGACTTGGCAGCCGTATATTCAGAAATGAAAACGTCCCCCATGGTGAACTTGAATAGGGACAAAGTGCTAGTGCAAATCATCTCAATTGAGGCTATGCTCAGTGATGCTCTCTTTGAGCTTGGTATTTGCACTATACCCCAAAGAATATCATAACGAACAGCCGGAAAAGGTCCCCCATACCGTTTTTTTTTTTCAGATTCTCGTCTGATCTCGTAGGTTTTCTTCTACACACTCTAGGATTATATTCACATTCACTCTTTTGCTCGTCAACTCAGCCGCTGTCATAGGAATCAGTCACTCTTTTATTCTAGATTTCATACATTAAACCTTATCATACCTACACATATTTCATGTACATTTTCTATCCTTCTGCTATTTCTAAATCATGAAGCTCGATTCTTCTCTAATCTACGCAGCAAGCCTCTACGTTCTTGCTGGTCATGGCGTGGAGGGTGCCATCACACTTGATATTACTTCTCCAGACTCGATCAAAACTGCAGCAAGCAACATAGCATATGATCTCATGGCATATTATACTGGAAACAATACAGGAGATGTGCCAGGAAATTTACCATCGCCATATTATTGGTGGGAGGCGGGAGCTATGTAAGGCTTCCCCTATTCTTTTGGTGGCCCCAACTGACTTCTTTCAAAGGTTCGGAACCATGATTAATTATTGGTACTACACAAACGATACAACCTATAACGCCAACATTCAACAAGCATTACTGCATCAAGCTGGAGACGATGGTGACTATATGCCTCTAAATCAAACAAAAACAGAAGGAAACGACGATCAAGGTTTCTGGGGAATGGCAGCGATGACAGCGGCGGAAACCAAATTCCAAGATCCTCCAGATCCAAGTCCGGGATGGCTAGCACTTGCACAAGGAGTCTTCAACACTCAAGTCGCACGATGGGATAACTCGACATGTAATGGTGGATTCCGATGGCAAATCTTTACCTTCAACAACGGTTACAACTACAAGAACAGTATTTCAAACGGATGCGTCTTCAATTTGGCAGCAAGACTCGCATTATATACTGGAGACAAGACTTATGCGGATTGGGCCGAGAAAATTTTCGATTGGGTATACGGGGTAGGACTTATTTCTCCAGAATACGATGTATATGATGGAACCCAGAATGCCGACAACTGCACAGATAAAGATCACAATCGTTGGTCATATAATACTGGCATATACCTGCTTGGAAGTGCTGCCATGTACAACCATGTAAGCTTCATTGGGTCTCTATTATATTCCTTCGCATAGATACTGACATGTGTAGACAAACGGCAGCGCAATCTGGAAAGATCGCGTCGTTGGCCTTCTCAACTCATCAGCAGATTTTTTCCAAAATGGAATCATGGTCGAAGCTTGCGAACATGGTACCTGCAACAACGATCAACAGTCATTCAAATGTTATTTTGGACGGTGGTTAGCTGCCACAACTAAGCTTGCGCCTTTTACTTACGGCACTATCATGCCTCTACTATCTACCACCGCAACAGCAGCAGTAAAAACTTGTACGGCTGGAAAACGAGGCAATTCATGTGGTCTAAAGTGGACTACGGGAGAGCACGATGGAATTACTGGCGTAGGAGAACAAATGTCAGCATTGGAAGCCGTCCAAGGTCTATTGATATCGCAAACTAGAGATTGGGTCAGTGAAGTCGCAGGTACTGGTACTAGTGAAGGTGATGCAGATGCAGGAACAGATTCGAGAGTGAATACTGATGGAAGCGAAATTACACCCGTTACCACCACCGACAAAGTTGGAGCTACGATCTTTACTTTGTTTGTTGTTGCGGGTGTTATTGGTGGAAGCGCATTTTTGTGCGTCGAGTGGTTTTGAAATCCGGTGGAGAAAATCTACTATGTTATTCCTCCATGTGAATATAACAATAGAAAAATTCATTAATTTCGCCACATCGGCTGGGGTTAAGCATATTCTTGGCGTTTTTCATCTAGGTTATTGGATAAGAGGAAAGGAACGGCAATAGGAGGCAAGGCGTTAAACCCATAGGCCTGCATAGACAGCTTTTCCTATGCAGTTGGCCGATTTCATTTGTTCCTTATTCAACTCGTCTAAAGGACTTTTTTTTGTTGAGAATATCAACCTGTTGCGTGGCAGCCTTTGGACGTCAATATCGGTAGGGAAAACTTGCAGAGAAGCAGTCTCAGATATATAAAGTTGAATTACACGGGACAGAGAATAGAATATCAATCATTTAAAATGTTATGCGTTCATGGGTGTCAAGAATTAGCGTCCATGTTGAATAGCTTCTGAGATTATATTACGAAATGCCTCTGATTTCTTTACTATCCTATAAGCTATACATTCCAACTAAACTAATCTTTAGGAAAATCTGTCGAGTATTCAATATCAAGCGTACCTTTTCAACACCCATCATTTTATATTATATAAAACACGCTCTGCGCTCTATAGGCGCCGTCTACTTTGGGATCTTTTTACCTTTGTTTTCATGAATGTGCGTGGAGATTCGAGATTCCGTCTCTTTGTGTGAAGAAGTATTGTTTGATTATTAATTAATACGGGATTGTCCAGTCTTCCACATCCATACCCGGGTTGAGTGTCTGGTTACTGGAAGATGGTAAGATTAGCGTATAGAAAGAACTCTCGTTCGACTCGGTAGGATAGATAGCCTGTGTTGTTTTTTTTTGGTATATTTTTGGGGGGAATATGTGCTCGTATAGATAGGTATGTAGATGGTTGTTTTTGGGGTTTGTTATTAGTGGTGGATGTTGGGCTTTGATATTCATATATATAGTGATATATATCGTTGGTTTTTCCATTCTCTGCATATTATGTATATGTATTTATGTATTCCAGATTGGCAGAATCGGGAAATGTATAGTGGTATTGAAGGCGGCTTTGGATATCGAGTTAAGTTTGTGTATGTGTATGTGTGTATATATGGGGATTTTGTGTTTTTGGCTTTGGGGGAGGATGATGTGATGTGATGCGGATATTGTATTGTATGGTCGGTATCGTATTGTATCGTAGAGCAAAACGCATCTTATTGTGCTATTAAACCCTCTTCTCCAGTTTCCAGTTTTCGGGTTCGGATTTCCGGTTTCGGGGTGGTGCAGGTGCGTATATGAAATTATGGATTTCTTCCTTTCATTCCTTCCTTCCCGGAAAGTTACTTCGTTAATATCGCTTGGTCTACTACTTACTGCCTTCTCGTTGATTCCTAGCTGGTACACATATCTTTGCTCTCAAAGCGGGATCCATCTAGTGCGTGCTCCTGAGCGTGTTCTCTACGTTCCTGATAGAAGTCTCGTTTTATGGGAAGGTTCTCTCATGATATTTCGTTGTTTTTCGGTGACGTATTCAGGCTTGTGGGAATCAATCTTTCTTTTATCTTTTACATTCCTACTTCTGCTTGGAAATGCATCGTATCTCCTGCTAGGCTATTCACAGCTCGGAGGGGACTTTTCTCCAATAGGGCTGCTCATCGTATTACCCGGTTCTGGTGTTGCATCCAATTCTCTCATCATCTCCTTTGGCCAGTGGTTCTCGGATTTGGTCCTTACTTCTGTTTCTGCGGAAAGGAATGTCCTCTGAACGTGATTCTCGAGTTGGATGCGAGAAACTGGTTTTCTGGGTATAAACCTACGACTGATATGAGGTTTGGGCGGTACGAAAGTTGTGTATCGGGTTTCGAAAGGATGTCATTGGATGCGTCCGGTGGTGTCTGATATGTCGTTGAGGGTGATCTTGAGAATAGAGTGTATTGTATTGTGGGTTGTCTCCGATTTGAGGGTGTTGAAAATGTAGTGGATGGGTGTTAACAGGAAAAGGAACTAGATGGTATAAAGTGTGATGTCAAAGGGGGTGTTGTGAGCAGTGGGAGAAAGTGATTGGGTGAATATCGAGAAAGGATAGAGATATTAATGTTTTTCTTAAGATATTGAGAAACGGGGATGCGGTGCTGGAAATACTAGTGAAAATTGAAACGGAAGACCAAATTGGTGGTGTAGACAATTGAAATGAATTTCATCTCGATTTCTAGTTTCCATGCATCGAAGAATCTCCTACACACCGGCTGGGATATTGACAGAAAAATGCAACAGGTGGTGCTGTGTTCCAACTACACCAGTTATGTACCGAAAATATCAACGAAAGAGTAAATATACAGAGTGAAATGAAACCCTACAGACAATAGTGATCTACTGACGGAGAAGAGATATCTTTTTCGTTGAAAAGAAGATCTGGTTATCTCCTCTTGCTGCGTGCTTGAGTTTGCTCGGATTATTTCGATCATGGTGAGAGGCCCTGCACACTCGTTCTGCCCCGTAACCTTAGATGTCCCGGAATTCAAGCCAGAGAGAGGTACCATAGAAAGTTCTTTGGTAACACAACTTTCGACAAAATATATAACCTCAATTAAAATGATCGCCTGCTATCTCCATACCCACCCTTCACATTCACATGGTGGTACTGTGAAATAGAGAGTCGCCGTATTGTTCCTTTCGAGATCCTCAACCGAGGAGCTGGGAATGGCTCGCAGAACATGGATGCTTCAAAGCTTGTTCGGAATTCTATTCGCTGGGCCCTATTTTTGCACAACATTTCATCGATCCGTGTATACCATTATGTTCATTTGATTGTATGACTTCGTATGATTCGATTTAGGTTTCATTGCCGGTCCACCACAAACTCGTTACCGTTCTGCTGTTATACGGTGTCATGTTATTATTGTATTAAACTTTTGAGGATCCAGACAGGGTGTTGCAAATGATTTCGAACGTTAAGACAACTTAATCAGACCAGTGTGCCATTGTAACTTTTGCTAAAGGTGGAGGGAGAGGAGATGAATCTTATTTTGGGATCGTGGACCGTCTGTACTATTCATACTCGAGTGACCCTCAGGTATGTGAAAGACCTCGGTCCTAGAAACCAACCGAGTGACTGATACTAGTATATGAGACGAGTATGATTCTTTTTCAGTTTTCTTCGAAGGTTTCGTTACCATGGAGGGTAAAAACGTGTTGAATCTTTCTGGTGGAAGAGGCTGGGTCTATTTGAACATTTACTACGGACTCCCTCATGACCGTTGAAAATCAAAGAAGGGATTTTTGTTTCCATCCGATCCAAAATCCCCTCCCTGTAAAGGGACTCCACGGGATGGACCGAATGGTGCACTAATGGATCATAGTAATCTGATGAGTCTGGCACGTCTGGGTAATAATATGGGTACTATCGTGGCACCATTCCACACTACTGCAATTACTCTGCAGTTTTGTGCACATGTTCCTGCAAAGATTGCATTATCGAATACCAAAATGAGTTAGAAGTTACTTCCAAGACTCCTTTATGGAGAAAACACGGTCACCAAAATGCTACTTTAGTAATGGTCGGTGAGGGACATGAAGCCTGTTGAAGGCAAGACTTACATTACTGTATATATTCCCAATTCCCCATTCATGAAAATTTTGGTTTGTGCGAATAAGAATAATTAATTCAGGAGAAAAATAGGAATAGTCTCATCACCACGTCAGAATTGTTCGCATCTACTACCTAGATACTGCATATCCTACATAAGCTATCCAATAAGATTGAGGGGTATCACGCAAATCCGTCGCTTGAGTACAGGGGCTTTTTTTTTCATAGAGTCTAAGACTGATCAGATATTGCATCGATTGCATCTTGCATGATCATTTGAACTCCAATTTTTTTTGGAGTAGAAGTCATTTCAAACTTCTTTTACATTATTGTCTCAAATTCATATTCATATCTATATTCACATTTTGTACAGAGTTCGGATTAATTATATCATTGTACTTACATCATTGACCTGAATCTATACATAAGAAATAACGACATCGACATCAAGATTAACACCAACATCAGCTATATATATATCTAATTTGGAGGGATTTTATCTGTCCCCAAAATATGATTGATTTAAATGATCTAGTCGATGAAAGAGCCTATGGTCATGATTTGGAATCCTTACAAGCAGCAAATGAATACCTCGAGCGATTACTCTTTGCGACAGCCAGAAGACATAATCAAGTATGGGAAGAATTAGAATCTATGAAAGAATCTTCGGGTATTTACGACAAACCATTACCGTTTCTCTCATTTCCCCGGGAAGTCCGCGACCAAATATATGAATACGCTCTCCAAGCAACTCGCGAAGCGTTCGTTGGAGTTCGACATATTAGAATGTTATCCTGCGACACCTTTCCGGACTCAACACATTATCCATTCAAACCTCCTACGCCTGGTTTACTTCTAGTCAATAAACAAATATACGAAGAAGCAGTACCAGTGTTATACTCATGCAACAACTTCTCCTTCCATAGACCGAGAGAACTTTTCGATTTTCAGAACCAAGTCGGGGTGTACAATTGTGGACTGGTACGACGAATGAAGATATCCGTTGCATTCGAAGACGAATCTATGCATGTACCTTCAGAATATGTGGCGCCATGTGATTACGAAAATATACCTTCGCATTGGGCGAAAGCGTTGTTGGAATCGAGACTTATGAATAATATTGCTGGCATGCAAATTGATGCCAATACCGGATCACATGAAATGCGTTTGATGACCATGCCTCCATCATTATATCGCGCAATCATCGCCACGTTTTCGCGGAATCGAAGTTTGAAAATGCAACCGAAATTGATTTTGAAAGGATTCCAAACTCACGAAGTTGATAAATTTCCTAAACATTGGAAGAAATCTACGGAGCAATGGTTGCAAGTGGAATGGGCATCTCATGATCAAGAGCTGGATGAATCAGAACCTTTCTGGAATTCTTCTGAAGCTGATCATGCCGATACGCATAGTTCATGTGGTGAAAGAGAAACATCTGAGAACGAGGATAATGAGGACGGAGAATCATATGACGAAGGTTCCTCTTCTCTAGGAGGCTCGAGCACTGCGAAAAGAAATGTACCGACTTTGTTCAATGAACTCGGGGAATTGATGGGATCGGATTATACGGATTCGGATACGGATTCGGACGTAGGCTCTGAAGATTCCTTTTATACGGCGGCACCGTGGAATGATGTTAAGGAGGTGTTATTGCAATTTCGAAGTTTCCAGGAAGCTGGCCAGAGACAACAGGGAGGTCTTTTGGGCATTTGATAGGTTTAAATGGTGGCAAGGAGGGCGCAGAGAAGAGTACGATGCCAGTACTGAAGAGTGTGGATGTTTAGGATGTGGAGTGTCTTTTTGGCTTCATTGCTAGGGTTTTGGGATTTTATGGCGCAACGGAATGAAGGTCTTCGTATTGCTTCAGAAGAGCAACGAAACCCGGGATCTTAGGGCGGGAAGATGTCCCCAAGGTTAGCAAGTAATGGTCGTGGTCAAATACCGAAGCTCGGTTCAATATTGTGATTTAAGGGGAGTTTTGGTATTGATATCCATATTCATAGTGTTCGCAAATTATCTAAAAAATTGGTTACAATATAATTATAGCATTTCAAATATTCTAGATTCTTTAGACTACATGTTCAATAATCGCCTATCTCGACGGTCTCTGTTTCTCAAACTAGACATTATCATTGACACCCATTACTCGTCCAGACTCGTCAATAGCCACACTAGTCTTTTTCGTGCTCTCTTTTCTCGGATTAGGAGCATCGAAAATTGAAGCCATTTCCTCCAACGTCTTTCCAGCCGTTTCGACAAAGAAGAAATAAATAATAACAATCTCAACGCAAATCCATACGATATAAACCACGTATAATTTCCATCCAATGGCCGCAATACCAACGCTGATTCCATAGGTATTTACTACCATGGCAATATTCAAGAACAGAAAATTCAACCCGGAGCCCTTGGCACGAGTTCGATTTTCCAGACATTCTACAGCATACAAGGTTTGGAGTGGCGTGAAACCCCATGCGAAGATGACTCTGAAGACGAAAATTGATACGATGACGCCGTAGGAGAGATTGGGCTTGTCTTCCGATGCCGCGGTGAATGCAGTGAGCATGATGTAGGAGAGTAATGCTCCGGAAAGTCCGGCTAACATCATGGTTCTTCGACCAAGTTTGTCGAGTAAGGTTGCTCCGTAGACGGCTCCCATCATGGAGAAAATGGGATTGATGGCGTTGATGAGGAGCTGTTTGTTGGTGTTTGTTATACCGGCATTTTTGATCATTTCGGGCTATCATTTATGTCAGAGGAAAATGCAGAGGTGATTAAAATCAGAAATCATACCATAAAATAAGAGACAACGTTATTTCCAGACCATTGGCCGAAAAACGACATTCCGATAACCATATACAAACGATATCTTGCCCCACGGGTATTAACCAACTCGCGAAAATCCCACCAAGGATTCTCATTTCTAGACATTTGCAACTGTTCAATAATTTCATGATATTGCAGTTGAACAACAGGCGAATGTTCATCGCCATCCCCATGATACTTAGCGAAAATCGCCAGAGCCTCCTCTCTCCGATCATGCGCAATCAACCAACGCGGTGATTCCGGGAAAAACAAAATCACCACCATAACAATCGCCGGAATCCCAGCTTGTACCAACGTCGGAACTCTCCACGCCATGCATCCGTCAGGTTTTTGTTCGATCCATAGGTCGTCCATCCTGCTAATATATTCCCCAACCACCAGAAATTATTGTACATTCCCGCCATGGTTCCACGATAGGCGGGGTGCGCAAGCTCGACCGTGTATGCGGGACCAGCAGCAGATGCGAGCGCGGCGCCAAACCGAGAACGAAGCGGCCGCCGATGAATTGTCCGCGTGCGTGTGCGGCGGCTTGGATGGCGGTTCCGACGAGGACGATGAAGCAGCCGATGAATATACACATGCGACGACCGTAGCCGTCGGCGAGGAATCCGCAGAAGGGAAACGCGGCGATCTGTCCCATGTTGTAGATTATGAAGATGACGCCTGTGGAGGAGCCGGCGCCGCTGAGTCCGAAGGACTTTTGGTAGGGAATCATGGCGTTGATACTGCCCATGAGAGATGAATCTGTGGGTCTTGTTAGGAACGAGTACTCATTTGATATCTTATCCAGAATGTGTAGACATGTGGAAAATAGAAGAGGGTTTGATACATACCAAAACCATTCATAGTGGAAACTAAATATCCAATCCCCATAATAGCATACAATTGTATCATATTTCGACTCAGTAAACGAGGTTTCCGCGCGGCGACAGCGGCGGCTAGAGCAACAGATGCGGCTTGGATTTGGGTTACTTGCCCGTGAGCTTCTTTGACGTCGATATCCATTGTGCTGGGGCTTTCTTCAAGGGGCGGCTGCTCGCCGGCGCCCTTTTCCAGGTGTTCTGCTCCGGATTTGGACATGATGTGAGGGTTGTCCTCTGGATACTGGAAAGGATGAAGACAGAATGAGAAAGCTACAGATGGTGAGCGCGAGAGAAATTAGGAGTAATCGAAACCACCGCGAAATGAAACGTAGATCATCTTCCTCTTTATACTATTTGCATGCATTGGTCTGCGGGGTCAGAGTGACATCGTCAATATATTAATTCTAGACGCTCTCTTGAATGGAGTATGTGGAGTCCCCGCATTCATCCCCATTTTTACCCCAGGGTTTGATGAGGTATCATGGCTTTCTTTGGAAAGTCTTCATGAGGGAATTGCTTGTATGTTCCCTTGCTTGTTCTTTCACTTTGGCTCCTTCGGAAAACCGGGAACTTTCCTGCCTTGAGATTGCCTTCCCAATAGAAAGGAAAGAAGACACTTTTGCTTCTCTTGGCTGGATTAATATACTCCGCCCGTCATCCCCGAGCCTACTTTTCTCCTTCTTGGCTGTCGCGATGTCAAATGGAGTGTGGAGGACTGGGGAAAATGGCGCGTATTTGTACCGAGGCTGGGGGGGAATCCTTGCACGTCGTGCTTGGACCGACTGTGGTAAGCTGGGAATATTCCTACGACTCATGAAAGGTTCTTGAGAATGGGGCTGGGCTAATATTCGGATATCTTTGGGTGGATGGAATATCAGCATAGATCGAACCCGCTATCGGGAAGAAGATTCAAGCGTTGATAGCTTGTCGAACATGTCTGAGGAGACGGGCCAGATTCTAGTGTGGCCTGTCATCTTGATTCCTGACGCTTAAGATCCTGAATCCTATCGTTTCTCGAATGTCATGTGATGGAAATTAATGAGACGGAAACAATTTTAAACTAGGAGGGTCATTGCTCTTTCATTGATGTGCTCGTGGTTCCCGCAAGTTGAATCGATAGTAACCAGGTAGCTGCTCAAACAATCTAGCTGATCTATCAACTCAGTCCATACCACTCTTTAGAAGTTTTCAAAAGAGGAAAGCCATGGTTTCCTTATTCAATGAGTCCCAACTGCCTGTTTAGCAAAAGCAACAAGCCACCAATGATCATTGCCTCGGCTTGGTAGGCTGCTGCATCATAATTGTGATGTTGAATAAGGTTCATGCGTTGAGCACTGATAGCGGCCCTGGGCCTGTAGTAATGAAAACATCTAGGAAAGCTAGTAAGATTGTGTGAACTATTCCATTTCAGCTAACTAAGATCTTGGCATGCCAGACTCGGTTCAAAGCCGGAATTGAAGAGTGGAATATTGAAGCTTGTTATTACTTCGTGATATAAGGTAGCGAAACTAAAATTGATTGTTGGGTTTTCGCTTCGGTTGATGAAGGGGCTTAATTAAAACCGAGTTTCGATTACATAGTACATACATAGTACATACATAGTAACAATGTAAAGACAGTATGTACGCTAAGAGGTAGAAAGCTACTCGATTGCTTCCTCGGGGGAATTGGATATCTATATATTGCTATCGCAATCTTTAGACTTAGTAGGTTGTCAGATGGGGTTTCACTGCTTTCTGCAATGTTCATAAGAATGTGTAGCAGTGCACCAAGTTCGGAAGAAAGGCAATGGTCATTATTAGCTCCAAATCACTAATTGACCGGTTACTCTCACGGAGTGGTTGTGTTTAAATCACATGGAACCATCTCGGAGTCCACTCAAGGTGATTTGAAGGCAGGGCGAAGCAGGGTCTAGTCCCACCTTGTTATTATACAAAATTCGAAAGCAATTTATTACTTTTAATGGCTCCTAATCTTGCCCAATTAAACATCTCGGAAATTACAAAATCCGAATCTTCAAAATGTCGTGAAAATGTTCGTTTGGTGGTTATCGTCGCTTTCACGTGATCATCATTAACCTTGGTCGAAAGATCTTTGTTCTTGCCAAGTATTACATCCGTGACCACCTCTCCAAGACAAACGATTCGAATAGAAATCTGCAACAATTGCCCCGAACATAGGCCCGTCACTCCGCTTCCCGATATTTCCCGATCGCATCTCTTCCCGAATGCGGGATTAAAAAGATCACGTGTAGATAAGGATGGCATTAGATCATGGATTGACAAATAATGACCTTGAGTTCAATTCTCCAGATCGCTTTACCCAGGCAGGAACTGAGAGGAAGAGAGCCAGAAAGGCTTGTCGGATTTGTCATTCGCATAAGGCGAGATGTACTGGTACGACGCCGAATTGTAGGAGGTGTGAACAGCGAGGATACATATGTGAATATGAATCTACAAGCAGAGGGGCGAGGAGGAGTGTGCCCAGACATCCACCAGCTGGTACGAGCCAAAATGGCGATAGTCCTGGGGCTGTGGTAAATGCCATCTCTGCTGGAGGAAGCCCGATGGATGTTGGAGATGGGACGGATGGCTTAGTGTGAGATCCTGAAGAGGAGGTGAATTTCTGAAGAAAAATTGCTGACATTTCTATTCTAGGGATCTTGGGACTCTAAAAGCCACTACCAAGCGGTATATTGACGCATATTTTGAATTTGTCTCTTCGACGCCTGGTAAAGGTTTCATTCACCGAGCCACATTTTTAAGGAATTGGAGTAATGGGGCTGTAAATCCAGCTTTACTTAAAGCTATGTGCGCTTCATCAATAGCCTTCGTATCAAAAGACGCAGAGAGTCGTGCTACAGCGCAGAAATGGATGAATGAAGCGGAAAATTACGTTTGGCAAAGTTTGAGTAGACCTTCTGCCGTGTTGGTGGAAGTTCTGCTCGTAATTGTCTTTTATCGATTTGAACATCGAGATTACTTTAAGTCCCAAGCACTTACGGCTGTAGCTGCAAAAATGGCATTCGTATTGGGGTTGAACTATGAAAATAACGGTTTATCAACTGTGGTGAGGGAATGCAGGAGAAGACTGATGTGGTCAATTTTCCATGTTGATAGACTTTCTGCTGGAGGATTTCCGGAATTACTGGTTTGTCCTTCGCATTCGATGCATATTCAATTACCTTGTAGTGAAAAAGATTTCGATCTTGGTATACCGGGAGAGACTGCTCCTTTAATTTCGACTAGAACAAACGAAGCTGAATCGATGCATTTGGGCTTGAGGTCATTCTATTTTCGAATATCGGATATAAGACATCGCATCCTTGAGTATGTTTTATCGATGTACTGCCCTATTTTAAACTTGGATCTGACGATGGTTGTTAGGTACACGCGGAATGTGATACGGGAAAATTCAAACCCATACGATTCGCGAGATATGTTACGAAAATTGGAGGCAGAATTAGAGCAACTACGTTCTTCCCTGCCAGCAAACCTTCAATACAACGAAGATAATCTCTTTCTTCGAGCATACTCACCACAGTTGACAAGATTCGTTATGTTTCATGTTTTATGGCAACAATGTCACACCGACCTTTACCGATTCATGTTTCCAGGAACCAAAGACTCAATATCTGACACAATATTGGAAAACACCCATCAAGAATATGCGCAGTATTGTCAAAGGAAAGCATTTGAACATGCCGTTATAATATTGGATATCTGTCATACAGTACAAAGTATTGGCCATACATTAATTAGTGATATAGGAATTGCAACATGTGTATATCAGTCTAGTAATATTATTATACGGGCAGCAGATATTGTGGGATTCTCAAGTGAAGATGAGAGATCTAGGATAATGGGTAGGTTAGAGAAAGTCACGGATATCTTAGAGGGGTTGAGGGAGGTTAATACTCATGTCGATGATGTTGTAAGTACTTGGATTTTTTTACTCCAATTTTGTATACATGACCTTGCATACATTTACCGACTTCGATTCATTTATAGTATCGCAATATCAAAGAGATTCTCCATCTCTTCACCACCTCTCAAAGTCGCCGCCTCTTCACAACTCCCCCCCCTGGAGTCTCATCCCCCTCTCCCTTTACCGCCGGTGTAACACCGCGTCCTCTCTCTCTGGATCATATCTCTTATACCAACGGCCACAACACACTACAAAATCATGGTCCCCTCAATCTTAGCACGACCGGAGTGCTCTCACCCACAACTGAAAGTGCTACAACATTAGGTCTGCTGGAAATTGGAAACGGAAATGATCACTATGCAGATTGGAATTCTGGAAACGCAGACGATGGTGGCCAATGGATTAATGGAATAGATTTTGGACAAGCAGGAACGGGGAGTGGGATTGGGATGGGCACGGGTATGGTAGGAAATGTGGGGGCCATGTTTGATCCGTTCTGGGGAATTCATGATACGGGCAGGAGTAGAAGCGGAGCAGATCAAAGTGGTGGTAATATGTGATTCGCATAGTATTCAGTGTGGTCACAAGTATGACGATATTCCATGTGGAGAGCTTGGTACTGAAAAGCTGATTATATGTGAATTTTTACTCGCTCAGTATGTATGGTGTTCACAAGACCTTGCGCTCAAGACGTTTAACAATCTGGAGTGTGTAGGGTTGCTAGGCAATCCTTGATATTTGCAAATTCCTTGCAAGAATTTCGTAATATCATAAGTTGTGAAATACACTTAAAGAAAAGTATTCTAGACATATGCATTATGAAAAATTGAAAAGATTGGTCAATGAAAGGACAGATGTTGGACAGTCTCAAGATGTATACAAGATGCTTGGTTCTTCTAAGTTCTGTATCATAGTTTCTCATCAATTGATGTGATTTGGTGATTGACAATGCTTCAATCTTGTTATTCTAATGGACAGATAGCCTTTAGGCACATCAGATCCTATACAAGAACTCGTACTCCTGTTAACAAGCCCTTAAAAAACTCCTTGCATCCCATGATGATCTCTGGATCACTGTTTCCACGAATTTCTACCAACTGAATAAGCTTTCAGAGGCAATTCCCAAACTCCAGCTGCCATGTCCAAAATCCAAAATCGATCTATTCCTTAGCCCGAGCAGTCGCTCGTTCTTTGAACCATTGTACGGTATCTCTAGCAATATCGATATCCCTTTCCCGCAACCACGTCTGCAACCCTGCCTGCGGTGGTTCCGCAGCAACGACTTTGAGGACTCGAACAGTCTTGAGTTCTCTGATTTCATTCTCGAGAAATTGTAACAAGATCCCGTAACATTCAGATTGCCGCTCTTCTGCACTTGTTGTAATTTCCACATGATCAATATCCACTCTCAAAGTCAGCTCAGACAATCCGGGGCAGAAAGTGTTGATAAAAGGTATGTAGCATTTCATGCACCTGATCAGGTCATCGTCGCAGTCGAAGCTGCATAGGTCTCTGTTGCACTCGTGAACTTTGATGGTTCCTTCAAATCGTAGTTTCCTCACCAAATTTGAGTTACGTGGTCGAACGTGGTAGAGGAAACGAATAAAAGGATCGTAGTAGCACCACCCCGGAATTGAAGTGATGGCAGCTTTGCCCTGGAGTTGCCGAATAGCCTTGGAAATTGAATCTTCATCTATGCCACGTTTAGATGGATTTGGTCTATATTGCCGTGTTCCAATCCAAGAAGGTGGACTATAATATAGGAGTTCATTTACCATGGCTAATCTGAGAGTGTTTTCGCCATATAGCAACTTGGAACCAATTTCGCGCAAGGCTTTGGAGGTCCGAAGGAGTGTTGCGTCTATTTGAGGACGGCGAATTTTCCGGAGCTCGATATATGGTCCTTTCCTATCATGGAGATTTCTGCGTTTGATGGATAAGAGTGAATCTTCGAAGTATGAAGTATAAAGTGGCCAATCGCCGCTCCAATAGTGAACAGGCTCAGAAGTTTGCCCAACTACATCGATGCTGTGACTAGGCTCGATGTACATCTTCTTCCAGTTGGTGGTCACAAGGACTGGAGCAATCACGTTTCCGGGGCGGGCAACTAAAGCGTGTCTGAATATACTGTCCTGGATCTCTGTAATATGTTAGCGAACCTGACGTCACAACCGTGGAACCAGCCGATCAAATACCTCGTGGAAAGTTCAAGAAGTGTGTTTTATGGTGTCTTGAGACATGCCACTGATCCTCGCTCTGGTGTTTCAATATTCTTCGGACAGCTTTCATGGCCTTTGTGGTACGGTCAACCTCTTTCAGGTTGATTGGACGTTTAATTTGATTCAGAAACAATCGATTGTTTTTACAAAGAACCCGCTCGAATTTCGTAATGCAGAGATTTTTCTGGCGAAAATACCCGATATCTATGAACCATCAGCATCGAACAACCGCTCCCGACCTCTTCGAATATAAGGCTTCGAAATACCAAACATAACATACCTGCGGCGATCATATAACGAACTCCATTCATCTTAAATTTTTGCTTTCGAACCCAGTGTTCAATGACATACTTTCGAAGTGCAGTCTCAACATCGTCTTCGGGATATGCAGTCATTGCCAAGACCTCACGGTCATTATAAATGTGATCATCCGAGGTTGGTGAAGCCATCATGAAGTAAATGGATGCTTCGTGTGTCTGTCTCTGTTGTTTATGTATTTAGAAATGAGTGTATGTAGAAATGAGTGTATTTAGAAATGAAGAAGAAGAAAACTCCAGGGCAAGAGAACTAGTTTATATAGATAGATTCGTCAGTCATCACACACAATTTCACACCGTAGTGAACTAGCTCCAAAAGCAGTCAAATCTATGTGTCCGTACACAGACGTATAAGAAGGCTTTGCCGTATTGAGATGCTTTTGATTGGTTTCTATACAGCTAACCAGCTTCCATACTTGGTTTTGGTTCTAATTCTAACCGTACCGAAATTCTATTACAGCTTGAGTATTCAAATATTGACATTCCGAGATTGATTGCAGCAGCGAGGTGTAGAATGATTGATTCCGCAAGAAAATGCAGTGGAAGCGGAGCCGTATTTACGAACAGAGAGCCAAAGACATTAGTGCATACTCAAGTGCCTCTGTGAGTGTCATTGAGTGAATAGCAGTCAAGAGATGGAATATATTGGTATTATAATGAGCAAGAGTAGTGCTAAGGCGTTATTTGAGATATGACTGGCTAGTAACTTCATGATGGAACACTGATTGAATTTGTACAGAGTTAATACACGCCGTCATGCACCATGCACCATGCACCGGCGGTGGGGAATAGAGGGAGCGCCCTTACTATTGATTTCGCCTATCCACGAAGGTCACATGTATGAAAAAAAGTAGTAATATATGGTTGTTCAAAGAAGTTGAGTATTATCATCTACTCATTAACATCTGATTCTCATTAAACTCAACGACCAAACGCCTTTATCCCATTACTCTTCAAGTAGACTTTTACTTCCTCATTTTATCCCAATCATGTTCATGAAGAATCGTTAGCCGGATTATACATACATTTATCTACGTTACCACTTGCAGGATTTCCAGCCCAAGCCGGGAATGGTCTACTAACACCACTTCCTCCCGCAACAGCGAAAGTAAGCAGGAAAACCATAACTTGAGTTCCGCCGTCAAGACCGGCGGAAACCAAGTAGTTCCATTTGACGAAGTACTTTGGCCTCCATTTGCGGAGGTAGAATTGACCGAATGCTCCAATGTAGTAGTACATGAAGACACTGGCATTGATACCAACACAAAGATATCCAAAATACCAGAGAATGATCGAGAGATTGAGGTATGACCAAACCCGTTGGTGAGGGAAATATCTGTGCATGAGCCAGAAAGGAAGGGGGACGAGGAATCCGAGGAGGTACGCGATGGTTACCCATTGATAGCGGGCACCGATAGAAAACATTTTAGGAGCAATGGACCAGGCAATTGCGAGGGTGTTGAAAGATTGAACGTTAGCTCCTGACCAAATAGGTGTTCCTTCAATAGTAAGAAGGTTTGGGGTTTGATTTTTGACGATGCTAGAACTTGTTAGTTTATAAAGAGATCAAGGATGAAACGGAGCCAACATACGTGAACATCATGACGTAGTTAAGACAAGCTCCAAAAATACATCCAATTATCTGGGTTGTATATGTGACCTTTGGAGAAAGCTTGTTTTGTTGAGCGAGTTTCAGATCTCGGAGAAGATATTGTCCTTGTTGAAGAGCATTGTAGGTAAAGGTAGTAAAGTACATGTTTGCTATTTTCAATGTTAGTGGTGGTGCAGATTATCAAAACATGTAGCTTACCTAGAGGAGCTCCAGGGAATAAATATCCGGCAAGAGTTTGAGCAATAGGTTCAATATTGAATTGGAAACCGGTAATGGCATATTGAGCACCGAAGAATAAGATGAAGACCGTCAAGAAAAGCATAGCCAAAATCAAACCCCACCATGGAAGAGTTGACTTCATAGCATAGAGACAGGCCATCGAAGTGATAAAACTTGCTGCAAATGCTAAGAAGTACCAGAGATCGGGGACTTCATCGTAATCCAACATGACTTTGTAATGCGGGTCAACGTCAGGATCGTCCCTCAAGACTTGCTTTTCTTCTTCACTACGTTGGCTGCCATTGCCCCTCCAGAATATATAATGGGAAGGGGTTAGCAACTTCTTCAGTGTGGCTTTGTTGGCCCAAGCCCATCCCGCCTTAATATCTTCATAATTCCAGAGGAACATATGAACAAAATTGGCTGTAAACCCCATATTCGATGCGATGAGATAAACAATATAGGTGGAAGCCATGTAAGGGATACCTCCAGCTTCAAGTGCCTCATCGTTCACAGTAAAATCGTCATTAAGAATTGTTGTTTCATTAAAGGTGCGATAGAATGTAGAGTTTGAATCGCCAGTGAACAATAGCTGGGACAAGAACGGGAAATCTTGTGCTCTCCAAATGTTGGCATAGTAGACGGCCATAAAGAGAATAATGCAGCCGAGAGTACCGAGAAAACTGTTTACCAAAGTCTGAAGTGGCATCCAGAGGGGAGATCCGAAACTAGCGACATAGTTCCAATCGAAGGATAAGGATAAGAATCCTACACCCTCGTTTCCGTTTGCACCTCCGAAAAGGGTGGTGAAGACGAGGTTATGTTGGTCTGCGAGACAGAAAATGGAGACACCAATAAGGAGTGGGAAAAGGTACTACGTGATGTTAGATACGCTTGGAGTGAGACCCAATAGATGACGAAACGCACTTCAGGAAGCAATTCCCAAACCAACAAAGCAAAGAAAATGATCCAGAAGACCTTCATCCTTTTCTTATTGGCTGTTTTTTCTTTGTGTAAAGTTTCCAAGACAGTGGTAACAGGAAGATTTGCGGGGTAGAGCATCTTTGTGGGCCACAAAAGACTACTTCTCATCATACCTGCAATACCGTAGCCAATCAACTGTGAAGATAAAGTCAAGAATACACCAGCAGCTTGACTAGGATATCCTCCATACCAAAGCTTTTGAGCCGCCAATGCTTCCGTCGATAAAGCCGAAACAGCGGCGGCGGATGCCATAATAACAGCGGCAGCGTGCTCTTTTTGGTTAAACGGACCAGGATTGAGGAATCGACCAACTGCACCCCATCTAGGGATGACAATAGCCATAAATTCTCCAATGGCATATGCAATAACAGTTAAGAACACTACAAAGCATTAGAATACAAGCGAAAGAAGTGCCGGGGTAGTTATCATGAACTTACTAGTTGATACATAAATGACTTGAGGCTTGAAGTAGAAAATTTCTTGGAGTACGGCTCCAAAAGCAGATAGGCCCAAACCTGACAACACGTTAGCATGTATAAGTCAAAAGGTTATGGGCTGTACAAACCAATGAAGAACATGCGGAAAGTCCACGGATTCAAGGTTGGGTCATCTTCGACATTGATAACTGCGGTAACAATATCTTCTGCAGTCTCAAGAGCATTCACGTCGCCACCACGTCCTTCTTCATCAAAACTAGAAAAGATTTCGGTTTCGTAGGGCGCCTCTCCATATCTGTCGTTCTTAGCATCTTTAAAATCAACGGATTCTGAGTTCTTGGTGATGGCTGGTACGTCATGACTCTTCTCGACGTAAACGACGTCAGTTTCTCGCGGCGAGTCCATACTAAAAGCTAGTGCTTACAGGCAGGTAAAAAAAAAGAGGGCTGAAGAGGAGAGGAAGTTCTTGGGGAAACAAGCATCTTTTATAGAAACCACTGCAGTTCCGCTCTAACGGAAACTATCTCGGAGATAGTAAGCTAGCTTTGCACGTTGATAAGAGACAAAGTGTGTCATGGTGGAGCTGGAGCAATTGCAACGTAGTGTAGCGATTAGTTGCGACATCCAGGGTTTGCGTGTATGTTTGAGGTACATAACCCTTGAAATATATATTTCGTCCTTCGATTATACCGTTTCTTGAAAGGTGCTAGTGAATATTTGACATGATCCGATAGTATAATGTACATGTCCACCTGCCATTTAGGGGAACTCTGATAAGCAATCGCCCCGCACTGAATCTGGACAAGCAAAGTACCGAGGCCAATAACAATTAACGTGGTTTATCAGTATATGGGCCATATCAGGATGTGGGCCACTTTCCAAATACACTAAAATCAATCTTTTTATAATATTTATATTTTAACAATTAATTCTTATTTTTTGAAAATAGTTTCTTTTAAAATACAAATTAAATATTAAATTCTTAAAAATATAATCTTTATTTAAATATCTTTATTATTTATTAAAATTGTTACGATTTGTATTACAAAAAGACTTTTCTTATAATAACTCTTATATTAATTCAGAATTTGAAGAACTAATTAGAAATTCATAGTATTTATATACTTAAATATAATATATCTAAATTTCAATAAATTTAATTCTAATCCTAAGAAGGTGTACGGTTATATACAGATGTATTTTGTATGAGAAATAAAGTTGTTGGAAATCATATATATATATATATATATGATACTAAGCAGTATACTATTAACAAACAAATCTTTTTCTGTTTCCGATAAAAGTGACCTATATTCTGATATGGTCTATATACTAATAAACTATATTATAATTGATAATATTTTCAATTTTCAATTTAAAATTTTAAAACTTATATTAATCGATTATTAAATTTTTTATTAATAACTAGTTCTCTTTTATTTTTATTTTATCAATTGATTTGAAATTATATATTAGATTGAAAATTAATTTAATATTATGAATATTAATTGAGGTTATATTACTTATATATTTTAATAATTGAGATATTAATATATTTTATATATTGATAAGATAAGGTAAGAATTTTCTTAATTTTTTTCAATTTTTTTTTTAATAATTAATTATATTGAAAGTAGTCAATATCCGTAGCCTGGTGCTAGGACCCAATTGAGACTAGTACTGTTTCATCGAATAGCCTTATATTCTACGAATATATATAATCTTATTTTAGATCTTTACTTAAACTACACAATAATAAATCATACCCAAAACCATCTTATTTCATCACTCACTATACTAGATTTCAACAAATTATATAATAATTATTAGGACTAGAATCTTAAAAATAATATTATTAGAATTAGTTTAATTAATAATATAATTTTCAAACTTAAAATATCGTTATTTAATAAGATTCAAAAATATAATAAATTTAAAAAGTTTAGAAAAATAAGATTTTATTATAAACACACTAATAAATACTAAATGTGTTTTTAGTTTAAACAAAAATCTATTTTTAGGGTTTTGTCTATATGATTGTTATTGGCCTCAATAAAAGCTTGACTGTCTTAGAAATACAAGCCATAAAGCTTGATAGGGCTTATCAGCCAAGCCCGTGGGTTCTACGAATACCTCATACAATATCCGCCACAATAGTATAGCTGAGACCTTCCATATTTGGTATATCTAGACGTCTATTAAATCCAGGTATTAGAACCTAATTGACAGCATCCAATCGTTGGAACTATAGAAAGAGAGGTGAGGGTAGAAGACTGTCGGAGCATTTTCCGCCACTGAAAATAGCATTCTTTTCTACTACAGAATCCTTGTGACACCCACTTTTGATGAAGTTTGAGGTCGGTAGTACGTACCGGCAGCGATAACAGTTCTCAATGCTTGTATTGCTCATAGTGGCCAGTAATAGACGGCGCAGTCCGTCTTGGGCTTGACGAGACGTATTCTCGCATGCCGTCCCTGACTTTCCTGTAAATAGGCAATATTCTGGACGCATATAACAACTGTTTGAGTATACATTGAGCAACACATACCTATCCAAGCATCTGCGAATGCAACCCTAGACGAGCAAGCCTAATTAAAAACGGTAATGATTTTTCGCATTTTGTAGGTCACAAACTCCTAAATGCAGACGTTTTTATTAAGTGGCTATAACTGCAGTTGCAGAGCCAAGATAGGACAGTTCTAATCAGGATCTCCCCACGTATTTAATCTCAGCGGGGAATTGCTGGCAATTAACACTGTCGTGTGGCCACGAGAAATGATTGGGGACAATGCGATACGGCAAGTTATCAGCTCGTATAAAATCATGTAAAACTCATTTTTAACCTCCTTGATATGAAGTTTGTACCCAAGTACTGCTTAAACTTCACCGATTTCTCAAAATTGGACTGATGTGAAGGGCTGTCAATTGGTAAAATTTTGTTGACCGAAGTATACCGAGTGGGGCCACACTCCGCTATCGAAACTCTATCCATGTTCGAACGCCGCCGGACTTGATACAATGTTGTGTTCATCTGCATAGCCAATAGTCTCTGGTCTAGAAATCAACGGCCAACGACGGCTCAGTTCGTTGAGCATGAGTTGTGGATAACGATGATCGTGGTGCTGTTTAAAGCGATGGTGCGACTATATGCAGAGTAAGCGTAAGCGTTCCTGATTGTATTCCATCTTCACCCGTTTAATCAAATATACGATGTCTGCATATGGCGTTGATCCCAATATACTGACATCAAAATTTTACTCAAGGGTACTATCTACCGGTTGCATAAGATTATCTAGCGAACTAGAAACTCAATTCATATCGCAAGCGGCAAGAGTGGTTCGATTGCGAGTTTTACGACCTAAAAGGTTCATGAATGATGATCGAACACCCCTCGTTACCTAGGCGTTTTTTACACCAATAATCAATAGAATAGGCAGGGAACTTTCCTTATCGTTATGAATAAGCTTTATAAATATCCGACTGAAGGAGCTGGTGGTAGCATGTCCGACCGAGAACCTTACTCGGGGCGTCCAGGTCTAAACGAAGCGGGGTGTTGGCAGGCTGGCTCGACTGATTGGAAAGGTCATCATTTATGAAGCTCTGCTGAATATACAATACACGACTCAACGAAAGAAATAACTCTATCCCAAGAAGAACGAAAAGAAGAAGAAGAGCTGCGACGAGAGGAAAGAAGTGTCTTTATTTATCCTCAATGAAAATGGAAGCCTATAAAAACGCGTCCGGCACTAATTTCTCACCGGTCAAGATTGAGCGATCTCCCAAAAACCTACCAATGATCAACCCAGAGTCCTCTAATTGAGTGATTTTTTGATCACAAATGACGATCAGAGTTTGGTGAATTCATTTTCCTTCTTGATGATCTCAGTCTGGGGTCTTCGGGCACAAACTAATCAAAGCGTTGATTATCCAGAGTTTTTGTGCCTAGACTTTATTCTCCACCACATTGTCGTCAACGGAAAACTTCATACATTCAATATTGTATTCCTCGCGAAGGGCGCTTAGCTTCTATGAAGCTAACCAACCTACATATCGTATTGGGAGAATCCATCGGCCCAGGGACATTCGCATCATCTCTAGACATATAAGAACCCTCGATCTTGCCATCCTTCAGCTTCATGGAAGGAATGATTTTGAAGTTGGGTCATCAGAATCTGATTTACTCTCCCCGCGAATTCGTTCTTGTATGGAATCGATTACATCAAATGGGTTAGGGAAGTCATTATGCTGGAAACCACCCAACCCATCAATTCCGTTGTAATGGCCATATTTCAGTCGATCTTATGCTTGGAGAAGTGGCTTAGCGCCTGGAAATGGTGAAAGGTGAGCTGCTTCTTGTCTTCGCTCACTACCAAGATCGATCCCAAGAACTTGCTGCACTTAGGACCGAAATCTATGAACCCGAATCGCAGTTGTTGACGCCAATGATCAAGGTCAAAGCATGTGATGCACCCTTTTCGAGAATATTGTAAGGCTTTGATGTCGAACCACTCTTGACTGGCCACAAGGCAATGTTCGATTAGACTTTGCGAGCGATCAGTGGAAGACCGAGTTGTTTAAGGAGCGCAGTATATTTTGATTGACGCGCGTTGATCATCGCGTGGGTTGGTAAGATATGCATGGAGATAAGCTCTTCTTTATGAAGATGCTTCATATCTCCTAGTCACCATATCTGTACGTTTTGATTGACTTTAGATCTCTTGCATGAGTTGCTATCAGCTCTCTGAAGAGTGTAGGCTTGTGCATCTAATACAACTGTGAAAGTGCTTGCGTTCCGACATTCGACCCAAAGCCATCCTGAAAGAAGTACAATGCAAGTTCCAAGTCTGGAGTTCTTCTTTCAGGATTTTCTAGTTTTAGGGCGACACAATCATAAAAAGCCGCTGGTTATCTCCACAATATCCCCTGTTTTTCACCAGTAGATTGGTAGATACACATTTTAGGCAGCGGTCTTTTTAAAATGTTCGAATTTAGATGATGTAGCACAATATCTTGTTCGTATTTGAAGGTATTGTCACAGTAATTCTTCAATGACCAGCTGGCATATTCGCTGATGGATGCGTTGCCTGATTTGTCGTTTATTATTTGTTTCTGCGCATGTTTTTTTACGCGGAATGTGAACCCCACACCTTTGAAAGCACCTCCTTCGCTTGAGCTCTTCATAACACTGGACTTTTTGGTCTGAAAGGCAACCCCTTACCCCTCACATTCTTCCTTCCTGTTCAGAAATATCGAACTTTTTCTTCATCTGGTAGCAGGCTCTGGAATGTTTCGTGCGCTTAGCTCCTTGGCTGTACTTCTCAGGTTTAGATCGACTTCGTTGCTTTTCCGTACTTCTAAAGTAGGCCCTAAGAAGGATGAACAGGATTTGATGGATTCATAATACTCCGAGCCACTGTCAAAATCAGACTGGAGTCCGTGGCAGATTATTTTGTCAGCTATTTAATTCTTAACATAGACAAGGAAAGTGTTCAACTAGGTCTTCATGAATGTACAGGATAGCTTTAATATCGTTCTAGTAGTTTACCAAGGACACAAGCTCTTGCTGCTAGAGTACAGGGGGAATTTCTTCCACTTGTTCTTGAACTGAAGTATGAAGAACAAAAAGAAAGAAGCGCCGATTGAAGGGGGGAAGGATACATGGAGACTGTGGTCAGGATGAGGAAGAATCTAAGGTTAGAATGAGTATCCAAGGGTGATTTGGAGTCTTTCTGCGCATTACAAGCCGAGAAAGCCGAGGAGGTTTATCCAAAAGAGAATGGTGAAGGAAGAGATGAAAGGCTCTCAGGCTGTGAGGAAAGATAGGAAATCAATCACTGACCATGAAGCTGAAGTCATTGTCGATTATTTCCTTCCTATCAATTAGATTGAAATGGAAAGCTTACTTTACTAATGAATAAATAGAAGATCACTTGCTATTGAGAAAGATAACATTACAAAAAACTTTCTCAGTAAGGAAGACTTTAATAGATAATTTGAGGTGTTTGAGAAAGCTGAATTTGACGTGCGCGTGGGAGGTCAATCTTGGTCTAATACTAATTTGTCATCTGATATTTGGATGTTTGAACAAAGCAAATGATATGGAAAATGAGCAATACCAAGCATCTGAGACCTGTTGCAGAAATATCGAAAGCGTATCTAAGGAACGTTGAAGAAATATCTAGAAGCTGTTCCTGTAGGCTGTAGCGGACATTGTCTGCAGCGATTATATTCAGAAAAAAAGGGTATGCACGCTTTGGGATCGCAGCCTCTCCAGTATGATTTATACAATGAAATTGTTTGTGTGAGAAGGATACAAATAACGTAGCATTGACTATAGGTCCTCATTTTCAATATCGTATTCTATTTAAAAAGCTAGCTTATATACAGAAAGAAGTAATCCTCATAAAGCGATTGCTATAAGGCTCGCGCTTTTGCTTAGCTTAGAGCCTGTTTGGCCTATACTTTTGGTCATATATAATTAAATACACACAATAAAATACTCACATAATATATATAAAAAATGAATTTATAAAGTATTTGACTCACATTAATCAAAATAAATTTTAAAATAAATACATATTTATTTCAATAATTTTAAAAGTAAAATCTATCTATTCAACTCATTTATACAACTCTAATACCCCACCTCAACCATACCAAAAACTATTAATACACTAGGCTTTATTAAGAAAAATTATATTTCTAATATTAAATAGATTATTAATGAAATCAACAAAGTAATATCGCAATTGAATAAAACCAAAAAAACAGAATAAATCTTTGAAAATGGATTTAAAATTATTACTTGAAATAATATTGTTTTTTTATTTAATAATTACATTAAAAAAGATAATTCTTATATAATAAAGATCAAATAGTTCTATATAAAAAAGGACTTTAAAGAAATCAAATTTCTTAATAATTTTTTTAGTTTTAATCAAAATAATATTAAATTAAAAGTTATTATAAAGGATTCTATTTGGGAAGAGTTTGAAAAGGTATATTTATAATTTTAAATTTATTAAATGATTATTAACTAACTATTAAACTCATTTGAATAAAATCAGATAGTATATTATTATATTATTTTGGTTCAATAATATACTTAAGATATTTAAAGAGTTTTTAGTTTCTAGTAAATATGGTTTCTATAGTAGTATAGGCGATATAGACCGGGCTCCGTCTGAAGATATCGATATATAAGCGATCCTCTTCGAAACAGAGCTGGACTGTATTTGTAGAGGGGCGATTAGTCTCTAGTTTTAAAGATAAATTGCTATATCTGATTGGAGTTCTTACTTTGTAAATTAGTCCATTTTCGTAGCATATCTGAATACCCCTAGGGAGGTCCATTATAGATGTTAAGTAATATAAATAAATAGACAATATAGAGGATAAGAATAATCTAAATCTCAATAATAATATAAATAGTTCTATTTCTATTCGAATTAGTTTTATTATTCTTATTAAAATTATTTCTATTAAATCTATTTCTATTGAAGATAATATTATAAATAAAGAAACTGAAATATTAAATACAAAGTATTATCAAAAGTCTTTTGAAATTAGTCGAGATAACAAAAAGAAGAAATATAAAAAGATTTTAAATATATATATTATAAAACAAATTGGTAAGAGTATTTATATTATAGCAAAGGTTTTAATCAAGTTATTCATTAAATAAGCTATCAAAGATATTATTAATTCAATTATATAAGATTAAATATAATAAAAGGTTTAAAATAAGAATTGTTTAATAGATTTTGATATCATTTTAATATTTGGTGTTTTTGAAGATTTCATTAAAGTTTATATCTATTTTATATTGAAAAAGAAGATTCTTCGAATAATATAGATCAAAAAATAATTTATATTATAACTCAAAATTAATTAATCTTTAAATAATATTTATATTAATTGAAAGAAAGAATCTAATAATAATGAAAAAACAAAATTCAAAACAAAACTAATAATAATTATAGAAATATTGAGAATACTAAAATTACAAAATAATTTTCTATTTTAATTGAAACTTAAATTTCTAATAAAATCTATTATAGGTTATAAGTATATAGTGAATGATATATATATAATAGAATAAGACTAATAATTTAGTTTAATACCCCCTATATATACTAAGGGACCGGGCCCGCCCGAAGATATCGATATATAGGCGATCCCCTCCGAAATAGAGTTAGACTACACCTATAGAGGGGTGAACAGCCCCTAGCCTTAAAGATAAATTACTATACCTGATTGGAGTTCTTACTTTGTAAATTAGTCCATTTTCATAGCACATCTGAATACCCCTAGGGAGGTCTATTATAGATGTTAAGTAATATAAATAAATAAATAAATAAAATTTAGTTTAATATAAAAAACAGGCTCTAGTTAACAATTATAATTATTGGAAATCACGTGTACCACGTGCCACTTGGTGGCACGTGCCCTTAGCTCCCCCCTATAAATCTCTTCACTATTATAGAAGTAACAACTTTATACTACAGTGTAAAGTTATATAGAGAACACTCCTATATATAATATTATCATATTATACACAACTTGCTATCTATTTCTGATAATAATAATTATATAAGTAATATAACATGTTATTTCAATTGAATTAGAATATAATATTCATTTTTCTTATTCTATATTCAAGGGGATTAAATCTTATTTTATACTTTTTTCACTTATATCTAGCTTTCAACTTTAATTAATCTTTCGTAGATCTTTTCCCAATCCGGTTATTCTTTTGAATAAAGCTTTTTTATATTCCTTATTTGAATTTGTATCTATTCGAATAGTCTAGATCTTTCGAAATGAGAGACTAATATTTTCTTTATTCTTCTCTTAGCTCTTTCGGACTAAAGCTCCTATCATGTGATTGGTCAGGTGACTAGCTTATTATTAGATCGCCTAGTACGTAGAATCTTATCTTATCAATCTATACAATCTTATTTCATTGATTTATATAGATTTGCTATATAAATAACTTAGTTCATATAGTATATATATTTATCAGAAAAAGTGTGACGACCTAGCCTTAAGCCTTAGGCCACCACCTATTCTAGGGTTTCTTTTATTTCGTTTAGATCTTTTGGTTCTATTGGATAGAAATATAAAAGATTTTTTTTGATTGATCTTTTGTACATTAATTTATTATTCTATTTAAATAAAGATAATTGATTCAATTTATTGTTATATTTTGAATTCTTTATTATTATATTATAATAAACTTTTATTTATTTTGAGAAGAATATTTATTTATTTATTTATTTATAATAATTAACATCTAATATCTGACCTCCCTAGGAGTATTCTAAATGTACTTATAAGCAGGCCTACAAAGCGCTAATACTTCAACCGCTTATAATAATATAATAATAGTTAATCGGATGCTTACTACTCCTGATATTTCTTTATTCGCGTCTATATGTAATAGTTTAATAGCTGTTTCGTTTTTACAGTTATTACCTTAATCTATAAATCTGATTTTTATATATCATCTGGGTATTAATAGATATAAAAAGTAATTATAATTAATCGGGAGAATATTTATAATATATATAATTGATTAATATAAAGTTTTGGTTATTGTAATAAAATGTTTTTTTTATAATAGATAAATAGAGTATAATAATTATATGTTTTATATAACATTTGGGTAGATTTAAGAATAGAATCTAAATCCGGAGAGAAGTTTAATAAGATTATCTTAAAATCGCAAGATATATTTTATATACACAATTGTATTCTATTCGGTACGAATCCAATTAGATATGAATAATTAATCGATTTATATTTCATTATTAATTGGGTATTAAAAAAAATGTTAAAGGGATTTGTTATTATTATAAAAGCAAATGTTGTAATTGTTTTTATAATTGAATTTTGTATAATAAGCTGAGAAATCGTTATAATCGATTTATATTATTAAAAGTTGATATAAAATCCTATAAGGGAACTTGAAGCTGAATAGTTTTAAAATACTATATATTAGTTTCTATATATAATATATCTTAAAAATTAGATTTTTCTTTATTATTTACTATATATTTTCTAGAAGTTAGTATTTGTTTTTGAGGATTAAATATATACTGTTTATTATAAATAGAATTAATAGATAAATATTTATTAGCCCTATTATACCCCAATCAATTAAGTGATTGGTAATCTTGTTGTTTTCTATTTCAATATATCCCAAAGACTATCTGATTCTGATATTATAGTATTGTATTACTTGATAATACTTATAATAAGCCTATTAAGAAAACTCAACGGTACTCTCTTACAATCCCCAAATCATTAAAGTATTATCGATATATAACTATATTCGATTCTTGAAAAGTCACTTAATAATATATAAAAATTATTCAAATCCCTACCAGGCACCGATTACTTCCACATCGAAAATATATGATTAATTATATATTTACCCGAATTTGCTATCAATCTACTATTTACTATAATAAATCGTATATTCATATCCTATACAATAATTATATTCGATATACTACTCGGATTTATTTGAAAAGATTGTATAATCTTTTGGTGGAAACTAATTCTATTAGTTTTTAAAGGTTTTCATAGTATTGTTTTTAGTTAGCCTATTTATTAGATTACTTCGATACTTGGAGAAGAAATACAATCGCAAAAGCTTCGAACGCTTAATTACTAGGAGCACCCATCCTATTCTTTATAATTTGGTTATGAATCCTTTTGATATACTAATATCTCGGCTTTTCTTTTTAAGATTCGTTTTCAGTTGATCTATTAATAGATATTGAATATCTACTGTTTGGAATCTGAAAGCGAATTTTAGTTTTACTTATTCGAATATAACAATCCTAAATAATAATTCTGTTTTTATAGTAAATACAATTGTTGGAGTAATTTTATAAATCAATAATACTTTTTAAATTGTAGTATTAATAGTTTTATTAATAAAATCAATATACTTTTTGAATCGAATACTAATAAGTACTTGGTTTACATTGGGAAAATACTTAAATAATCCATCAAACTATACCTCGGAGTCAAAAAGGGCAATAGGGAGAATACACATAATGATTGCTTTTCGCAGATAGACAATGGATAGTTTATAAACTGTATATACTATCAACCGAATATAAATAGCTATCTATATAGTTTTTGTTATTTAGATTTTGATATATTATAGAAATACCAATCAGCAATTGAAGAAAATCCCAAGTTAGTGCAAAGTAGGCTATATTCCATTCATAATCTTCAAAGAATTTAATATAATAACCAAATCCAAATTGATTCTTATAATCAAATTTGCTATATTATATCTTCTCGAAATATAAAATAGCTCAAACTTTTCCAATACAAAGAAAATCTTATTCCAATCTCTCTATTACAAAATACACTATACAGTTTTTTGAAGTATATAAATATTTATAGATAAATCCCTTGATAAATAATATATTACTATATCATCAGTATATCCGAAGTATTATATCTTGTTCTGATTAAACAATTCAGTAAAATACAAGATATATAGAATCGGGAAAAACGGTAACCCTTAAAAAGTGCTATATACAACCGAAAAATCCCGAGTTGTAATTCCTTCAAATTATATTTGTATTTGTCTTTTTAATAGAAAAGACTCAATAAATTGTAGAAGTGATATAAGCTAGTCCTATTTCTTTATACATTATAATAATCACTATTTAAGGAATATATTGTATATACCTTGTATATTTATTATTATTAATATAACTATATTATTAGAGACTAATACTCATTCTATATCATAAATAAAAGCAATAGTAAGATTGATTCCGGCTCTTTTCGATAATATACCACAATATTGTGGGTTAATCACTTTATATCTTATAACAATCTATATAATCTGATTAGTAATATATTTTTCAAGCCCTTTACTAATATATAATATTAATGTAATTAGTTTCTGTGATTTTAATAATGTTTTATCCTTCTTCTCAATCTTCGATAATATAACTATTTCAATAAGTTTCTATTTATTTGGGTAATAACTAAATATTAAATATAAGATAAAGATTTTATATATTAGCTTTTCAATATTGAATTAGTATATTTTGAGAAAACGAACAATTGCCTTATCAATATTTAATGAAATACTTTTAGTTTTTATTATATACTTCTCTATTTCCTTTATAATAATTATTCTCTTTTATAAAAGGGATAAATATTCGTTTTATTCCTGTAATAGATTATTTAGCAAATCATCTATTGTTTTGAAGTAATCGAGGATTATTATAAAGAATACTTCGGTTTTCTTTTTGATATCAATAATCTCCTATCCATTAATTACTAAAGAAGAGCTCTTAAAAACAGCCTCCGGGGTTATCTTGTACCAATTTATAATCTTATAGAGTTTCTAATTATTCTATATACCATCCAAACATTTAATCTAATAGGTTTGTTTAAATAATTTTATTATTCTTTATAAATTATATAGAGTATTCTCTTTTTCATCTATAATCCCAGTTCTCCTAATCATTATATACATCCAATATACTTTTCTATAATTATCAGTCTACTACAAAAAGGATCGGCAAAGTTTTCAGTTCTTTTATCCAATAGTTTTTATAACTACACTCAATACATTCAACATTTTGAAAATGAGATTATCAATATCCTAAGTGATTTGAATATTGACATTTAGAAAGCTTACCGATCGATTAACCATTATACCTACTAAACCAGGCAAATCTAAATCCCAGATCCAGTAATATATTTGATTGAACTCGGAGACCCCCCTACTTACAATAATAATTACCTAAATGATATAATTGGATCCGTAATATAGATTTTTATCAATTATTATTATTGTAACCAGAAAATTGGAAAAGATCAAATCCAGAATATAATCTCTTATATAAGTGGATATACCTAGAGTTCCAATATACTCCATTCCTTATTCGCTAGCCTATTATACAAATACATTACCTTAATTAATACTTAGTATTTCAGATTCTTATAAATTGTATTTTATATTGAAATCACCTCTTACAATCGTTCCAATTCTAAAAGGGATTTCTAATTCAAATAGATATCCTATTGTAATCAGATCAAGCGGGGTTTGATAAATATTAAGAATCGAATAGCTATTAATATTGATCTACAAAAAATCTCTATTATCACTCTATCTTATTTATTTTACTTTCAGATTGGTTCTTTTACAAATATAAATAATAATCTGTAATCCATTTTCAGGATTATTAGGGTTATTTATTAATCTTTATATATCAATCGATTAGTATTGATTATATACAATATAGTTTTATATTACTGAATTGTTGTATAATTGGAGCTCTTAAATATAGATGATATCTATACTAACCTCCCCAGCTATTTGGAAAAGAGTAATATAATTGGAGTGTCTATATTTCATATTAGCCTATACAATTGTAAACCCCCTATCCCCTATTGTAATTATATTATTTGTATAACTTATATAGTAGTAGCTATATTCTTATTAACTATCAGTTTACTTATCTTATTTATTTCAGAATTAGGTAATAAGAAAGCCTTCTTTATAATAATAGCTATATTATAATTCATTCCTTTATTAATTCGATAAAGCAAATTACAAATTGATATATAAATAATATTAGAGATTTCTTTCTTCATTCAAACCTATTTAAGGGATTGGTTAACGATTTGCTATCGATTCTTATAGACTGTAATATATATACCCGGAATAGATAGATTAATAATGATTATCTAAAGCGAAGTATTTGTAATAGGGATAAGCTTCTTTTCCTTTTGGATTATTTGAATATCCTTTTTGCCTGTTTCTTTAATTACTTTCAATTATTTATATATGAATTGAATCAGATTGCCTTTAATAAATTACAGAGTTGCTGGGTAGTTATTATATATAGATCGAAAGAGCCCAAAGTAGGTTATATATTAAATATCCTTTTGATATTAATTATGGATCTGTTTATTGGTATAAGTATTGATCGTTTTATTATATTTAGAATACTGGATTAGGTAATAATATATATAAGGATTACAATATAACTAGTATTCTATAATATATTATTTAAATCGGAGATATTATTGTTTTTTTAAAAGCTTTGAGAATTTACTAATATTGAAAAATCGGAATAACTTTATTAGCTTTCTTATTACGGGAGCTGCCTCTAGGGTCACATGGAAGTGGCTAGAGATCTCTCGAGGTGGTTTAGACTAGACTTCAAGTAGGAATTCGATAGGGTTATAACTAGTTGCAATTCTCATAACTATAATATAAAACTAATGATTGTTCTTAAGCACGAAGCTCTATATTATAATAAAACTTATTCTATTATATAAACCTTCGTCCTCTAGAGCCCTTAAGGTCCATATACTCCAGGAGCACACAACTCCCCAAGGCTCCCTCACGTGACACAAGAATATGTCATGTGATGTCTGTCGTAACATTTCTGAAGTTAATAATCTAATTAGCTTTTTGAATTAATAGATTCACTCTGTATTTAGTAATTCTATATTGAACTGGATTCTTATCTATCTGAGCTTTAATCTTCTTATAGATTATCTCATCGATAAGAGTTGTAAAAAGTCCTACAATATTATAAAATATCTAAAGCACAATATAATTATACTATATTTCTACCATTTGTATATCGATTACATTAAACATATTGACTAGTTTTGTATAGTTTTCCTATCTTAAGATTATCTAATAAATCAATAGCATTTTATATCCAAGTATCTATTCTATTCTATTACAGTATAATAATAGGATTAGTTCAAATTGTAATCCAGGGATCATATCTCTAATCTTTAGATATATTTCAAAGGGATTAAAAACATTTAAAAATTATTCGCTTTCTATCTTTCTAAGGATTATATAATTATTCTATTCCTAGTATTTATTAATATATAGTATTTCAGTTTTCTTAGGTTTATTTGTTCTAGTATCTTTCAATACCTAAAGTGCTTATTCAATCTGGAGTGTTTTCCTATAGGACTTTGTAATCCTAAGGATCGATTGAATAACTAATATCGGTATCGATTGAGGAGTATTAGTTTGTTCGGTTGCTTTAATTATATTTTTTATATATAAAAATCTAAGTTCTTTAATGTACTCTATTTCATTGTTGTTTAATGTTTTGATAAGTATATTAATTACATTTACGATTTTCAATATTACTTTTTATTTCCTATTTTTCTTATAAAATTGATTAATAATTGTTTTGCAAATAGAGTAAATATTATTATTTCCCTTTATAGAATCAATCGCTACAATTATAATTGTTATTAATATTATATTTGCAAAAGCGATTGGTTTGTAGCCGGATGTATTTAGTAATACGCTAGAACACTCCTAATTGTATAATAGCAACGATATAGCGGTCCTTGTAGACTCTCGAGCTTTACTATAACTGAGGTCTTATGGTAGTATTTGTATAGTCGTTGTTGTTGTACCTTTTGTCTGTTTTGAGAAGAATAGAATATCTTTTGAGAAGATTAGAATATTTAGTTATATTTTTCAAAAGTTCTTGAATTAGTGAAACCTATATATACAATATTTCTACTTCTTTTTAAGATAATAGGTATTCAAAAAAACCTAATAGGTTAAAAGGATTTTGAAAATTAGAATGATTTTAAGATCGATAAGAATCCTGATTATTAATTAAACTAGAAAATTTAAAATAGGGAATCTTTTATTAAAGAAGAAATAAAGTTAAATAATAACAAATATAATTTATTTCATTTTTCCTTTTTTTATTTAAATTTTGTTAAACTTATTATTGAATAAAAAGTAATAATAATTCGATTTGAAGATTTGATTATGAAAATAGATAAAGAATGAGATATATGTAATAACAGCTATTATTGTTTTTGAATAATAATTGAATAGACTATAAGATTAAATTTATTAAATCCTCAATTATAATATAAAAAGATTTATAAATATTATAAAGGGATTATATTTTTTATAAAACCTTATAATAGTTCTAAAATCTTTTTTGTATTATATATAAGATTGAGCATTAGGGTAAAAAATCTAGAATCTTTGAATAATAGAATTAATCTAATATTTGAAATATAAAGATTACTTATAGAAAGCAAACTTCTCAATAATTCCGATTATTATATTGATTATACAATAATGGTTTATATTGTTTTCAAATTGTCATGAAAATCCCCGTATCACATATATCACACATTCACATACACTGACACAATACAATCCACATCCGGGACTACACATAATCAAATAGCAGTATAGTATATCCACTTATTTCATTGATATATTATATATTCTATTCCTCCGTCTATATAGCCTAGATATAGATTACTATTCCCTATTAAATGATTATATCACCTATATCTACATATATATAAGGGGATAAATCACTATAATCAATCCCTAAACTAATCAATCTTATATATCTTTATATACACTTTTCTCCAGTCCTCAAAGTGATTAGTAATATAGTTATCTTTTATAATAGTTATAAGCCCAATCTACTCTTGAAACTATATATACACATATATATCTCTTTGAATCACTTAACATTTTACTTACCCTTATTTATAACTTTCTATCTATATTCAATTCTTTATTATATTGAAAAACAACTCTTCGGAAACTTCCATTTTCTTAATCACTTAAAGACAATAAGCAAAGTGGTATTTATAATTATAATATCTTTATATTTCAAAAGGAATCTGAGAAGATATAAAACTATTAGACAATATCTTAATTTCTCTTATCCTAAACTTGAATAATAAAAACTCAATCTAGATAATCCTAGATACCAAAGAAGACTAGTTTATAAAGAAAGTACCTAAACTTATTACTATTTCAGAACTTATAGAAAGATATAATGAATATAATATTCGGGAATATATTATTAAATATAAAATGTATAAAAATCAATCAAAATAGGATTAATAAGGAGATATACAAATGGAAGCTTTTATTCTGCCTGTTTTATATACTTTTCAAGATATATCAACTGAGTACTCTACACTTCAAAAAGAATACTATAGTTTGTATAACAAATATAACCTTATGAATAAAGTATATCAGGATATCTATGATTGGATAACTCAAACTATAGATTCCTTTTATCTTCTCGAAATGATGGTTGAAAATAACATCTCAAAAATGCTTCTATTTAGAATGATTATCTGAATACTAAAGAAGAAGCTTGTATCTATTAATATAATAGTAAAAACTACTGTAGTTTAAGAATATAGAAATGTATTTCAATAAACTACTTTAAAACAAACTGATCCAATAAAATAGTATAATAAATAGACTAAGGCTTACACTAATATAAAAGCCTATAATATTGAAATCAAAGATAACCTAATACTAATCAATTTCTTAAATATAATAGGTACTCATATACTCTCTACTTAGGTTAATACAATACTCATTTAGATCAAAACTAACAATCAATTTGATATTCCCAATCACTTGTTGAAACAATACAGGAATATTTTTAGTGGTTTAGCTTACCAAGACTCATTAGTATCAAAGAGAAAAGTATTTTCTCAACTATGAATCCTTCTTTATCTCTATCAAACAATAGTTCTTTTTTAACACCTAAAAAAAGGAAGAAAGAAAAGAAAAATAAACAACAAAAAAAGAAAGATCTATATATATATCTATACAAACTAGAGTTAGATTAGAAGCAAAACAAAGCTGGTCCAGTCCACTATATAAAAACTTATTGGTGTTACGGGAGCTGCCTCTAGGGTCACGTGGAAGTGTCTAGAGATCTCT